>JAMPIV010009780.1:1228262-1449506 GCA_024509875.1 Oreohelix idahoensis
TATCACCACCATCATCATCATCATCATCATTTATCACCACCATCATTATCATTTATCACCATCACCATCATTTATCACCACCATCATCATCATTTATCACCATCATCATCATTTATCATCACCATCATCATCATTTATCACCACCATCATCATCATTTATCACCATCATCATCATCATTTATCACCACCATCATCATCATCATCATCATCATCATCATCATCATCATCATCATCATCATCATCATCATCATCATCATCATCATCATCATCATCATCATCATCATCATCATCATCATCATCATCATCATCATCATCATCATCATTTATCACCACCATCATCATCATTTATCACCACCATCATCATCATCATCATCATCATCATCATCATCATCATCATCATCATCACCATCATCATTATTTATCACCACCATCATCATCATTTATTTCCATCGTCATCATCATTTATCACCACCATCATCATTATTTATCATTATTATCTTCGTCATCATTTATCACCACCATCATTATCATTTATCACCACCATCATTATCATTTATCACCATCATCATCATCATTTATAACCACCATCATCATCATCATTTATCACCATCATCATCATCGTTTTTCACTATCATCATTACCATGTCTCACCACCATCATCATCATCATTTTCACCATCATCATCATTTATAACTATAATCATCATCATTTATCACCACCATCATCATCATCGTTTATAATCATCATCATCATCATCATCATCATCATCATCATCATCATCATCATCATCATCATCATCATCATCATCATCATCATCATCATCATCATCATCATCATCATCATCATTTATCTCCACCACTTTCATCATCATTTATCACCACCATCTTCATCATCATCATTTATCCCCACCATTATCATCATTTATCATAATCATCATCATCATCATTTATCACCACCATCATCATCATTTATCACCACCATCATCATCATCATTTATCACCACCATCATCATCATCATTTATCACCACCATCATTATCATCGTTTATCACCTCAGACATCATCATCATTTATCACCACCACCATCATCATTTATCACCACTATCATCATCATCATCATTTATTACCACCAGCATCATCATTTATCACCACCACCACCATCATCGTTTATTACCACCACCATCATCATTTATTACTATCATCATCTTCATTTATCACCACCACCATCATCATTTATCACACCACTATCATCATTTATCACCACCACCATCATAATCATTTCCCTTCAACTCTTTATCGAACTCCGAGCCACAATGCACCTGGTCCCCTTACAGGAAGTCTGCATCAAACATTTACATGCCTTTACATGGGTGGTTTCTGTAGCGATTTATCTTACTTCCAAAGATTGCCAGCCACATGTTCAATCTCATAATAGTCCCTGTTAACGACATGCCTTAGGGAGCAGAACGTCTATTTTCTTAGTTTTCCCAGGAATTCCCCTCCCGGGAAATACATAATGGTCTTACATATATTATATTCCTTTCATAAATTCGGTTGACTGTAGCAAGCTTCTCTTTTCGACATAGAATTTCTCCTTAAAAGGGGTTGGTAAAGGTCACACTGTCAACTTGGTCCTGTCATTGACCCGTCATGATTGAAGAATAAGTTCTACTGTTTGTCTGTCTTCTGCAAAACTCAGATATTTTTTAGACTTCATCACTTAAATGTTTAACAAGAACATGTTCTTCTTCTTTCTGATGACAGTTAATGTAGACGGCATGTCTCTCCAAAGTGTCCTTCCCCTGGTGCTATTCATTAACTCTGATGTTGACCTTCTACAATGCTATAAGATTAAACTGTTCCCAGTCAATGGTTTGCCATGGATAGGTTAGAACTGGCTATCATTTAGAATTGATAGGATCAATCAACTATACAATTTTCTAGATAGAGATCCCCATTCTTCTATTGTCTAAGTGCATTTTTAGTCCTACGTGTCATTAATAAATGCGTAAATATGTTTGATGTACTGTAGTGTTGAACACAAATTTTGACCAATCACGACATTGTCATTTCTAGCAGAAATTAATTAAGAACTCTGATTACGAACCCTTATGACGAATAAGATAAAACAAAGACTTCACTCTTTAGTTCCCCAAGAAGCATCGGTCTCCAGCAAACGTATACCATGTCTTTATGTCCCGCGCCATTAGCTCCATGTGTTTTCATATCTTGTTCATCCCCTTTATGTATGTCTACATTTCTCTTCCCCGCGTATCCATTGGGATCGCTCTACCTCTCTTAACTTGGATATTCTTTACCAACGGCTAGTTTGTAATGCTTTCAACATATTTTCTCATCGTGTATTATATCCAAACTCCGCCTAGGCCGGTCCCAAGCCCGGCTGAAAAAGGAGGAGCGCGGCCTGCATAGAGGCCGTAAGGAGGCAGACCCTCCACCATGAAAAGGCACAACAGGCCAATCCCCTGTTTGCTTTAAACTTTTGATTACGAGAACTACAAGAGAGAAAACCGGACTGATTCTAAAGGCGATGAACTGGAACGGACTACGGACTACGACTTATGGAACTTGGAACACAAGAAGTATAAATGGGAAAGAAGAGGAGCTGGTGGAAGAGATGAGAAAAGCAACACTAGAAATCCTGGCTATAACGGAAACAAAGAAAACAGGACAAGGAGTCATGGATCTCGATGGCAACACGATGCTCTACAGTGGTGTACCCACATCTGAAAGAGCTAAAGAGGGCGTGGGTTGCATTTGTGGCCAAAAACCAAAAAAGATAGTATCAAGGGATGGAACGTTGTCTTGGAGCGCATTATGGTTGTAAAACTAAAAGAAGGAGAAACCGTAGTCAATCTGGTCATAGTGTATGGGCCAAATGAGGATGAGAGAGCAGAGGTCAAGGAGGAATTCTTCGAGCTGCTCCAAAGGACAGTGGATGACTGCCTAGATGAAATTATCATGCTCGGAGATTTTAATGCCAGAGTTGGAAATGACCATGCTAGATGGGGTGGAGTTATCGGACGATATGGAGAAGATACTCTCAATGACAATGGACAGCGAGTCCTTAGATTCTGCAGTGAGCAGAATCTGATCATTACAAACACAAAGTTCCCCCATAAGCGCATACATGCATACACTAGATGTGAACCAACAAAGAATGAGAAGTCAGTGATCGACTATGACATTTTTAGGAGAAGCTCATTAAAATATGTCCGGAATGCTAGAGTCTGGAGGGAGCCAGACAATGGAAGTGATCATTACCTGCTTACAATCAAAAGAACAACTGAAAGAGTTGCTCAGCCTAGGAACTGCCCAACATCACGCAAGAAACTAAGTAAACGAACGGGAGAAATGAGCATTAAGACATACATGCTGAGAAAGCCAGAAATTAAGACCAGACATAAGGGGCTTATTGCTGCAGCGGTTAACAACTCAGAAGAACAGCCTGATGACTTGGAAACCCTCTGTACTAAATTCAAGGACATCATAAAGACAGCTGCTGCAGAAGCATGTGGTGAAGTCCGACTTGGGAACAAGAGAAAGAGGACACCTTGGTGGAGAGAGGAAGTCAAAGAGCAAATAAGAGAGAAGAAAATGGCTTGGAAACAATACTTAGGAGCTAAAAACACAACAGGACAAATAGAGAAATATAGGGAATATGTGACACTCAGAACAGAAGCAAAGAACAAGGTGCTAGCAGCAAAACAGAAGTCCTGGGAAGAATTTGGAGAAAAGCTAGAAAAAAGACGCGCAAGAAAACCAGAAATTGTTCTATAAGACCCTAAAGAACATGAGGAAGGAAAAACAATGCCCTCTCAAATTTATAAAGGAAAAGCAAAGCAAATTGCTTACTGCCCCGAAGGAAGTAATGGAAAGATGGAAAGAATACTTCTCAGAACTCCTGGATGGTGAGCATGGTGAAGCATTAGAAATGATAACCACTAGCACAGAAGAGAAAACCAATGGTGATGAAGATGACATAAAGATGGAAGAACTGAAGGCAGCACTGGAAAAAATCAAGATGGGCAAAGCAGCACGGCATGATGGTATAACACCAGAAATGGTTAAGTACATGGGAGCATCAGGTGACCTATTACTCTTAAGGGTCCTACAGGCAGCGTGGTGCAACAAGACCATACCAATGGATCGGGAGATTGTCATCATAACACCAATTTTCAAAAACGGTGACAATCGACAGTGTGGAAACCATAGAGGCATATCCCTTCTGAGTGTCCCTGGTAAAATCTACTCTAGAATCCTAGAGCAGAGACTCCGACGCCTAGCTAAGCCACAATTGGATGAGGTCCAGTGCGGATTCCAAGCAAACCGAAGTACTCAAGACCTAATCTTCACACTCAGACAGCTGAGTGAAAAGGCCCTTGAGTGTGTGATAAAATGATCCGTTTTATCCCCGCCGCTCAAATATAATCATATTACAGCATTTGAATTTGTTTTCCGCTAAGCCAAGATTTAAATTTAGCATTCTTCCTGACACCAGTACCCTACCCGCTTGATATCTGAAATTTGTCCAAATGATCAAGGGTCATAGAATAAAAACTAACTAACGCATTCTTAGGGTCTATTAATAGCCTTAGCGACCATTGTTAGGGCATATTTTTTTCCCTATCGCCAAGATTTAAAATAAAGCATTTGAATTTTTTGTTAGCAAGAGGCCAAACACCACCCCCCCCCCCCTTTTTCTGACACACACGCGCTTTTTCCTCTATCCGTACCAATTGTTTAAAACGACCGCTAGAGAAGTTGGCGGCGGGCAAACGCGGTGTTAGTTTTCTAAGAACGACAGAGAGGGGAGAAAAGTTGTGGATTGAATTGAAACAATACTAGTCTACTTGTAACGTAAAGTGAATTTGAAACCTCAAATTGTGCAGAGAGAGAAAATAGAGCAATATTGTTTAAAATAATATCCCATAATAACTTGTATGACCTTAGAAGATTAATTACATAAATATTTTAGTTGAATAAAAGAAAAACCATAAATTAGAGGAAAGTATAAAAATGCTAATGAAGATAAAGAAGAAAATAAAACATATCTAGAAGGTTAGAGAATAGTCGTCTGATTATTAATCACTTTCTATCTTTAAAATCGACCCATAAATAACTGAGATTTGGTAGAAATAAGAAAATTCAGACAGGCAGCCGAAAATACGGAGAAATGCACAATTTTGAAAAAAACTTCGGTAGATACATTTGCTAACGCGTCTTGGAAAACTCAAATTGGCTTATCACAATTTCATTGGTTAACGCTAGTATTAGGAAAAGAGAGAGGTGATACTGCAAATTTGCCAGCCTAAAGCGAAACTTATTTCTACACAGTAAAATTAAAATCAGACTGGCAAACGTACTGTATTAATAAACACACAAATTGTTTAGGGTTTTCGGAAGAATCAAAATTTTGGACCCGTTGTCTCATTGGCCAGTGTGATTAATATTAGGGAAAGAAGACAAGGGTAGTTGCCACTTGAACAGAAATTTTCATACCAAGTAACGGTGAGAGCAGAAGTGAAGCTTTTAAACGAAAGCCTTTCAGTCTGGACGACCGGCAAAGCTAAAGTTGTGCCATTATTTGCCAGTCATAGTTTACTTGTGTAATATATTTCATTGATGCAGTAAGATAAATGATTTATTGAAGTTATTAATATGTAGAGGCTCAACCCTAGATAAAGGAGCCTACCAAATTTTGTGTCGTGCGACATTGCTATTATGGAAGCTTATGACATCCTAGGAAGCACATGCATGCCTGAAGCAGATTTATGAAGAAAGTAAATAGAATTGTATTTGAGTATTGAATATTATCATAAATCCATATTATAACTGTAAGACCAGGAACTACTGGCAAGCCTCAGTGTTTAATGAACACTCGTAAACATGCCTAGGATGCTGATACAAAAGAAAAGAAAACAATATCATAAGAAGGAGAAGTGTATACTCCTTCTGATTGTGTGGAAGCAAATTAGTGTTTAAAACGACAGAGGCGTAGCAGCCATATGGAAGCAGGGTGTAATCACCTTGCAAAGTGAAGTAGACTAAATTAGGGGCTGGTGCACTTGTTTTGCACACGAGGCTGACCCCACATTTTATAACCATGTAATTAGTGGTGTAAAATCTAAGCCAGCATATCAAAGGGCGAGGATGCCTTTATTTTGCAGGGTTTTTTTTGCCTGTAGCCGACTGAGGCCAAGAAACCTGTTGAGACATATTCGAAGAAACGTAACGACCTCAGCAGAAATGTATACTGTATATGTTAGCCGGAGGAAGTCTCTTGAGCTGACGCTGTTTGCAGTGCAGTACTTTACATCTGACATATCAATATCTATAAGGTGAACGTCACGTAGCTGGGCCACCTGACAATTCATCTTTGAAAGAAAGTTTTTCCCCAACTTGAATTATAACTACAGCGGGGCGTGATGAATACAACAGCTTCTCACATCCTTGACTTTCAGTAATGACACAGTTAGATATCAGTCTGTGAATACACCCACAAAAACAGTATAGATTACTAGTGATGGACAAAGAGTCCTTATTATTTATTTCTTGCATGTAAAATAATTTTCTTCAGTTTTCAACATTCCTGTCCAAAAGAGATTTGAGGGACAGGAAAATAAATTGTAAAAAAAAATTAATTTCATAACTTTAACAACAGCCTTACTTAAGTTAATGTCATTGAGTTCCAGTTGTTTGTGTGTGTCGTTTTGGCAACATATCATTACATTCACATAACCCTAGACACATAGCCATATAATAAACATCACACCAATAAATAAGCAAAATATAGCACAGTGTGAGATCTTAGAGAGGTAGCGATAGGTCCCCTGAGAACTTAACATCAACATCAACTATTAGACTCAGGGTCTTACATAGCTTGACCTCACACTATGGACACATACATCTACCTTTTCAATATAACACATTTAACCTCTCCAGTGTAATTCACAACATATATTGGGGTCCTGTTCCGGGATTTATTAACATCATTACTAATTAAACCCAGGGAATCCCCATTGTCATAATAGCAAAAGAATTAATTAATTGTGGAAATCTTTCAAAAAGCAGCAGCTGGGAGACTTTTTCAGGCCATAAATCGAGGATTCATCAGCAAGAGAGAGTTTGGTAAGAAAACGAAGATGGCTGTATACCGCCCCACCTATGTCCCAGTCTTGACATATGGATGCGAGTCATGGGCAATGACTACAACCCATAAAAGCCAGACCCAAACCTCAGCAAAGAGATATCTGAGGAAGGTAGTTGAAGTAACAAGAAGCGACATGGTACGCAACCAGACAATACGTCAAGGCCTTAAATCCTACCCCCTGCAGACCCAAGTAGAACAGTCCCAATTAAGATGGTTTGGCCATGTGTGCAGAAAGGGAGAAGATCGGATACCACGACAAGCATGGGAAACAAAGAGCCAAGGATCCAGACCCCGAGGACGACCCAGAGTCCGCTGGGAGGACACCATTAGACAATCTTTGACGGACCGAGGACTAGAATGGAACCAGGCCAGGAGGAAGACAGCCGATAGCATAGTCTGGCGCTCTCTCTTCCAAACCTCTGCACCTCACGGTAGAAGGGGAACGACTAAGTAAGTAAGTATTCTTTCCATTTCCTGCGTCATCTTCTCATCGCATGATCCATTGGCACTTGTTTGGTTCGTGTAATCAGTAAACATCTACAAATAACATACTTTTATAACAATAATTATTCAAATATGACGTTCCAAATATTTTATATATATATATATATATATATAGATATATATATATATATATATATATATATATATATATATATATATATATATATATATATATATATATATATATATATGTGTGTGTGTGTGTGTGTTATGAGTAAAATTCATAACAAGTCTGTCGACATGGCTCTGTGTTTGTTTATTATATGTAGTCCTTTATAACACAGGAAGTAACGTCATTGCCTCGAGGTGCAGTACTGCAGACGTCGTAGTAAGCAAGGCAGACGGGGGAATATCGTCTGCTAGGTTCTTCTTGTGTGTGGCTGATGGCGAGTGGACGTGTGTATCTGAGCTCCTGAGATTTATATGATTCTGTGATATATCCCTATGTTGTACCATCACTAGTACATCAAGATCTTGTGTGAGGTGTACTAGATATCTTCAATTGAAAGGGAGTATGCATTTCGTTGAACTGATTAAATACAAATGTGTAAAACTGTCGTGGACAGTGTTCAGCTTTGCCGAGAGAGACCAGCGCTCTAACCCCTCTGTCAATCGGACGCTCTAATATATTACATTCTTTACTCTTTATTTAACACTTAAGATCATCGATACAGACGTGGCTGTTCTATACTTAACTGCTCTGAGTCTACTATCATTTACTAGACACAGTATTAAGGTCTGTGACTTGTGTGGACTGGCCTATACTGTATAATAGGGGAACAACAGAAGTGATTGCGTCATTGTTACTCTGAACTGCCCATTGTAAACTCCCGGTGTTGTAACTAGCGGTTCGCACTGATGACCAGTGTTCGAAGCATCATTTTTTGGTGATGCCTAGATGACTGGGAGGATAGTGTTATTCGCTTGCATAGCTAGGCGGTGTTGTCGCACTGAAGGTCTCGGGTTCGAATCCTGGGTAAGCCACTCACGTCTGTTGTTTTTCTGTTGTCTAGTGTTCTACTTCTTCATTTCTTACGAGTGCCTGAAAAACATACCTTTATGTTTGTCTAATATTTATTTACTTTTTCGTACGCTACCCCGGCATAAATAACATAAGATGCAATCCAAAGTGTCTGGGTTACATTTTTTCTATTAATTCACTGTCAGCTAGTTAATTAACCTCTTTTATCATTGTAATCGGGGAGCCGCGCTGGTGTAATGGCTACGGCGTTGCACTGGCGACCAGGTTGTCATGGTTCAAACCCGGGCGTCAGCGTTTGAAATAATGTTTACGACCGGAAATTTGACTGAATAACCTGAACGGCTCCTGCACATAAATCCCGTGTGGATGGGAAGGAGCGAAGCTCCTGACCGGGTTGGAAGGAAAGTCCACTGACCCCCCCAGCCTCGCAATGACATGTCATTGGGCCAAAAAGAGCTAAATCAAGAAAGCAGGAAAAACATTATAGGTCGCCTTTATCGACCTGACAAATGAATTCAACCTGATTATCAGGGATTGACTCTTGAAAATCCTCCTGAAAATATGCCGCCCACTAAATTACTGGAAATGATAGTCATTCCACGATAACACGAAGGGAACAATCAGCAATGCTAGAAGCACATCACAGACATTCGACATATATTGCATCTTAGTTGTTCCCGGAGGGTCTCAGAGGAGACAAACAAAGAACTGGTCTACTGCCTTCGCCCCCCCCCCCCCCTCCCAGGCATGTCGCAATAGGTGGATAATATTAGATTGTACATGAGTCTGACATGCTCAACAGGTAGAACAAATTTTTACAGAAACCATCGATATAAAAGCAAGGGAATGCGTGAGTATAAGTCTCCAGTGAGGGCACCAGGTGCAGTAGTGGTTCAATGATTCATAGGAAGCAACAAGGTAATGGTGATGGTGATGGTAATGGTGGTGGTGATGGTGATGGTAATGGTGATGGTGATGGTAATGATGATGATTCTACAGTGGTTATAAACAACAATAATACAAAATGATGACGGGGTCAGTTTTACAATTAAACGAAACATTCGATACACGGTTTTTGGATCCTCTAGCCCGGTCAGCCTAACCCAGAGGTCCGCAACCGGTCGATCATTAATCTGCCGGCAGGGGATCGGAGTGGTTAAGAGGTATGGCGTCCGCCTCGAGTTCTAGAGGTACCGGGTTCGATTCCCAGTTGAGGGAATATATTTTATGAAAAACCTTTTTTCAGAACCAGTGGTCTTAATGATGTCATACTCCCCCCCCCCCCTCCTGAGTAGTGAGATCGGATGCCTAGCCTTGTCGGATAATGGCTAAAAAATAGGAGGTCCCGTATGCAAGTTGTGCACGTTAACAATCCCACGGCAGTTAGAAATCGTAAAGAGTAGGCCTAACAGGCCACTGCCCTGGCAAAATTTAAAAATTAGAAGCCTACCCACAACAAAAATATTTGTAGAATGTGTGATTCCTCCATAAACACATTTGGATTCTAGCCGGTGCTACGGAGTTCGTGCACTGTGCTAAGATCCTCCTTTTGTGATCTAAGAGAGCAGATCGGAGCACTTATGGAGTAGTCCGCGTGCAATGAAGATAGTCCTTAAAACCAAACTACCGGCATACCTTAAGGCATCATTTGATGGATCTCTGGGTGACCAAGGGGAAAGAAGGATTGTTAACCTAGGAACATTCTAAACTAACCCTCTCCCACCGGCTCCTAAAGGCGCGGTGTTCCTGAGATTTAAAGCTAATTTCAGCGCATTCCCAGTGAAAACCCACAAGCTAGCTTCATTAAACTCATTTTAATTGTGAACTGTATAAGGTAGAAAGCTATCTTTTCTTTGAAGGGAAGTTAACATTCGGTAAAATGTTCAGTTATAATTTTCCATCGCTCTGTTGAGGGGATTACAGGAGGCAGATCGTGCGGCAGAGATAAAAATTACATGTTGGTCAGACTTATTACAGAATAAGGATACTCTGTAAACATACATGATTTTATAAAGGTCGATCTTTAGAGAGTTCAGTGTTTCTAAAGTAGATCTGAGAGCTCCTGGGTTACCTACCGCCAGCCTAACCCAATAACTAATTCATTTCTTCAGTCCCGTGTTGCGAATGTTTTGTTCAGCTGTAACAGTCACTCTGTATTAATTTTTGTTATTATTATTTTTTGGAATATCTTCCTGTTTTACAACAACACCCTTTATTTATTACACAAATTCTAAAATTGTTGTATATAATTTAAGTTTGTTTTAATAAATGTCTTCTCATTACAGCGTTTCAGTTCTGGTTGATGCTGGTTTTTTCACTTCACGTTATTGAAATATAGTAAACATCTGTCCGTATCAAACATTAGGAATGAAAGTCCTTTTTTTGCAATAGGTAAGCTACACGTGTCTTGTGGTTGACGCGAGATCGTCACCAGCTTTATGAGTGTTTTAATATTATGTACAGAATGAAGAGATGTCACTGAAGGAAAAACCGCAAATCATATGCTACAAAGCGAATCGAAGAAATGAGTTGAATCACATACGATTGGAGGAAAATTAAGCTTACGACTGAGAAAACAAAACTTATCTACCTTGGCTGATTGGACTAAATTCACCGAGGCCGATTGGTTAAGTGCAGACCCCAGTACGCCTGAGATGACGAAAAGGCCAACCAATCAGATCACAAACCCAGTAGAGCTCAGAGTGGTATAAAATCTCGCTCAAACACCTCCCGATGTACATCAAAACACATCGAGCTGAGACGAGGTAGCGATTGGCTTGAAATCTTGCTGCGCTACTAGCAAGGGAGCCATGGAAGAAAGTAGAATCCTGTCTGAGGGTACCATATATTAAAAACCGACGACCGTATCCATTCGCACAATTACCAGGAATGGTAGAAGTATGGAAGATTAAAGCGAATGACAGTAAATTACTGCCAAACTGGTCGACATTGCAAGCACCGTCCGGGGTTTCAGGACTAACACAGGGGTCAAGGTTCAGCACAAGCAGCTCTCCCTGGTCACACAACGGGTGCTGAGTGCCTCTTATTCCCAGCGTCTGGATGTCCCCAACTCCAATATAAATGATTCGAGGTTCCTGAAATCTTCCTATCCGTATTCTCAATTATTAGCTATTCCCTTTATGATTCATCTTGACTAACTGGAAACCAGTGGCGTATCCTGGTAATGCGAGCTAGGCGTGCTGCTACTTAAAATGAATATGTACGCCTACTATTTAACTTCTTCCCCTCTTAATTTAAAAACCAACTATATTCAATTACGCAACGATAGTTATTAGGGGTATATGTCAATTATCTCCGAAATACTAATTAACTTACAACTTGAAACTCACTGTCACTGTAATAATCTGCATTCCCGGCAACTAACAAAAATTAATCACAAAAAACATTGGACAGACACAGCCGATTTTTACAACTCGAGAGCTGCAAGGCCACCGCACGCATGTTCGTATTGTATTGACGTATCTGGCCATGACCCCGATAAACACAGTCCAATCTTCAGACGTGAATCCGAAAGGTACCGCACGCATTGTGACGGAATTACCCGAGAAACTTAGGGCGATTGTAACCAACCAATAAAAACTGCACTATAAAACGCGTCTGGGAAACTGAAACTAGATATACTCGTAGATTCTATGCGGGAAAATCCGTTATCCTGATGCGTGCGGTCCGAAAGCAAAACTTTACAAGAGAAATATTTTATAGAACAATAAATTAAATTTGTATTTTCCTTCGGGCATAGGTGTGCGCAGCACGCACAGCACACATAGAGAATACGCCACTGCTGGAAACTCTTTCTAAAGTACCGTTCTCGTCACAGTGGTCACACACTATACGATGGCGTATGATGACAATGGGGTGGCCGTATGTGAGTTAGCAATCCACGAGCTGACATGAATAACAGAACCCACAGAACATCTCACGCACATACACAATTCAAAAAAGACACCACTAAGTATACATGCAACTGAGCTTAACAAAATTAATATAGTTTATTGATGATTTGATGGACTTTTGAAAACGCTGGGATAAAATAGTTGGAAGGAAAAAACCTATTATATACAGACATGTCCCTGACGAAGGCCTTGTGGCCGCAACGTAGGTTTTTCTTGTCCTTCTTCTTGTAAGACGTATTACTATTTGTGTGTGTGTGTGTGTTTTTTTTTTTTTTGCCCATTCAACTATATAGGTTTTCCAGGAATGGGCCTAGTGACGGCCAAATGTGCTTTCTCTGTTCCTTGTATGTTGAACATCTTTGAAGCAGACGTTCATTTGTCATTTTATGAGTGTCACGTTATCACTCTCCGGCACTTATTATCTTCAGCTTGTTGAATAGATGGTATCTCAATCTATTCTACCCATGCGGAGTCTGAAGTTAAACGTTCTTCTCTTCTAATACTGTAAGTTATTTAAAATGTTTAATCTATTTTTTTTTTAATTCTCTAACATGCTTTACTGCTGTAGAATGTGTAGGAAACAAACATTTTTACGAATGTGTTTATATATGCGAGAATGTTTATCTGTTATTGTATTGATGATGTGTACAAAGCTGCACATTTTAATTGCCGTGTGAGTGAGTACCAGCATGAAAGATCAGTGGGAAAACAAAAGATTAGGATGTCAGACGGGCATTAAATCTCAACCCTTTAAAAATAATGCTCGTTCTTTTCACCTTCATCCAGGATTACTATCATATGCCTCAATGATGTGACCATCACGTGTTAGATTAATCTGCAATCCTTAGCTGGTTGTTTGTCATAACATTCTCGCAGAGAGCCGAAGGCGTAATTCGTGTGGACCTGGGTTGAAACTGAAGTGCCGGTTATTTCCCTTACATGTCAGTTGTCTAATGTCTTCATTATTTGTCTTTGTTTGAAATTTGAGTGCCTATCGTTTATCTATTTCCAGTATTAGTCTTGGATTATGTTGCAATTCACTACAATGCTTCATCGGGTTTTACAAGCCCACACATTGTTATGTCAGTTTCTGTTCCCTCGGTAAAATATTCTTATGAGAGCGTATAGAGCATTTCCAATCAGATTTCAGTATTGTTCAATTACATCTTGAAACGAAGTTACTGCTAGGTGCTGGCAATGTTTCTGGTAAAAGGACAATGTTAGAGGTAACGATGAAATTCTAAACTTTTCGAGGACATACGATGTTCAGTACATTGGTGCAACTCTCTTCACTGTCCTAGATTTGGTGCATGATAAGTTTATCACAGGTCAAATTTCTAGAAGTCGAGTTTCCTTATTGGCTAGTCATTGCAAACAATTTGTAGACCCTTCGGTACTACTTTATTACTTCCTTTCTCAGTACATTCTTGTCATGAACTGCTGTGGAGATTGTAAGTTTGCATTCTTGAAAGAAACGTGTTGCATTAGCTTTTGTGAGCCAGTGATGTTGTATAATATTGACTATCCATCTGCTTCATGCGCTAAAACTGGCTCTTCTACTGTTGTAGACGCGTGGAGATAGTTGTTCTGGACCCATTCACATAACACGACCAAAATACTTAATTTTTTTCTCGCTCCGTATATTTGAAGCAGGATGTAGGTAGCTGCTTTTTTCTTGTGTCATCATTTATTCTGTCTCTACATGTATTTTTAATGACCATTCTCATCTCGCATGTTGTGACTTGCCTCTACTGTGCTCTGGTCATGGATCGTGCTTGACAACGATAGCAAAAAGTTGGTAATTACTGTTTGGTAATTGGATTAATGAAAATTGCTTTTATATTATCTTACCTGATAACTTACTTTTGACTATTTATCACAGTTTCGCATCTCATATATCAATTGTAAAGAATATTTTACTTCCTGAGATTGCAAAGCAAATATTCATATGTAAACTTTGTTCTCACCAATTTCTGCCTTCGTGATGTAGTACCCTCCATAAAATAAGTTGAACTATGTACAGTTGATTATATATTTTGCAACGTTTGCAGAAGAGAAAACATCTCCTTCTTAATTTAAAAATAAACCAGTGATGTTCGCAAGAACACTTTACACAAGAAATCTTTTTATCAATTTGTATATCCATTTTTATATCCATTTTTATATCCATTTTCATTAAACTCGATATGACGTCTATGTTATATTTTTGTGGCGTTTAAGCTCAAAATCTCAATGTTCAACTATAATCATAAAGAGTTGAAATTCTGCAGGCAGCGCCATTTTAATGGTACAATTAAATCGTTCATCTGGGACCGAAGACGCAGCAAACGAGATGAATGCAGTCAGCCACACATAGCTTGACTGCTTGCGTCAGGGCCAGCGAACCAGAGCTGACCAAGACCCTACTCCACCTACAAGTGGTGGTACTGGAAACAGGCTTCATCACTTCAGTCTCGCCGAGAGAGTAGGGATCGAAGAGGGAAGGCAAACCCGGTCCCAAAAATGCCATGCTGAAAACGGTTGTGTCGGGCCGAAAGGCGCAAATATCGCAGCCACGCTGTAAACGGCGACACAACGTAACCAAAGTCCTTCTCAGGACGAACGCAGAAGAAGAAGAAGAATTCATTCATCTTTTGACATGCAGTGACACGGCTGACTATGGCTTTTTTCGGTTTCATCTAAATTCAACAGAATACATTAAAGAAACCGTATTTCATGATTTGTCGGAAAATGTAAATGAATGCAATGGCGTGTCGAGTACGCCAGTTAACAGAACCCAATGTTGTGGTTTAACATTTAAAACATGGATCAACCTCATAAAATTCACTCACTCACACACACACACACACACACACACACACACACACACACACACACACACACACACACACACACACACACACACACACACACTATGGCGGTATTGTCTCCCCTGCTCAGCGGAATAGTCCAATAATCTCCAAATATAATGATTAGGGTCTTCAAAGGTATTAACCTTCGCTGAAGATTACCCTTAGCAGAGATATAAATACATTGAAGAATGATGTTTCTACTTGAGGGCGCCTCATAGAATTTTAAAGAAAAGCAAGCATAACAAATGAGATCCTCTAAGCTGTCATGAACTTATTGTTCTCCCGCCCCTGCTGTGAGGAAATATATTCGCTTGTATTTCTGAGCCCCAAGCCGAAAGTGATTCAGCAACTATTAATTTAATAGCTTTATATGGTTATGTATTTAAAACAATATGAGTCATACGGGTGCAGACATTCAGTTTCAATTTACTCAGTAGTGATTAATATAACAGATACAGATAAACAGGTTTAATTAATAATCTCTTATGGGTTCACAATGTAAAATAAATATGTTGTTTATAAAAAAGAATCGATGGTATTTCTCAGAATCAGATGATGTTAGATTTTGGTGGCTGTTAAATAAATAGTTTTGAAATGTTTATTGACTGCGCTGTTATGGTACTTAGATGCCGTTGTGGTGTCTGTTGGCGTCTGCTTCAGTCGCTGTTGGTTCTCACAGGTGCTTTGGACTGGTCCTTCTCTTTAATAGTCACATTTGGTAGCTGTAGCACGTTTCATGCAATAAACCTGAGATAACAACAAATGTTGTCAAGCGTCTTCAAGACCCATCTGATATTGGTGTCTAGCTTCGACTGCTGGAAACCTCTACAACAAAATGAGATAGAAACAAATGCCTCTTTTGAGAATTGCGTTTCCTGTTATGAGCATCAATGGTCCTCTGCTTCCATCCGCTACTTAATCTTCCTCAGAAATGGTACCCTCCCAGAGAGTTAATTTTAACCCCAGTGAGTCGGCTGAAATTGCTTTTGGATACCGGAAAGCAACAATTGATATATATATATATATATATATATATATATATATATATATATATATATATATATATATATATATATATATATATATATATATATATATATATACATAAAGTATACTAAAATGCTTGTCTTCTTCTTTGATCCTTAGCCGCCGACCGTCAAAGCAGTCAGTGGCCATCACGCCTAGTGGCGTCTTGTAGGACAACAACAAATTGATTCCACTTTGCTTGGTCGGCGGCCATCCTTCGTACAGTGCCCCAACTCTGGTTCATTCTTTGCATCTCAGCCTCCACAGTCCTCCGCCAGGTTGTTTTTGGTCGGCCTCTCTTTCGTTTTCCTTCAGGGGTCCAAAGACTAGCTGTTCTTGTGATGGTATCGGGGTCTCTTCTGAGGACATGGCCAACCCAGCTCCAGCGTCTGCCAGCTATGATGGTGTGCATGTATAATAAGTATAAACACCATGACAACATCGTCAATTCCCTACTCTCTCTGGAGCCGTGGGCAACTTCTGCCGTTAGCTCCTTGTGAGGAAACCCACAAGAGACTCTTGCAGTGGTGGTTCATGGAAAGTTATTTGGAGTGATGAGGTTGCCAGCCTCATATGCAACTGTATATCCACAAACAAATTATACATGTCAAAATGCAAATACAAAATAATAAAATGTACATATTGCAACTTACCCCAATATGGGGCTAAGTAATTCACAGGCTTGATGCACAATATGGCCGTAGTTTATTGCAACTAGTTTAAGAAGCAGTAATCTCTCAGATAGATGAAGTTTACAGTGTACAGAATCCTTCTAGTATTTCCACGTGACGAGGGTCTTGAAGCCTGGGCTTTCAGTATTATTATGGGAGTTTTACTATCTCTAATTTTAGCAGCTACTCCTAATTCTGTTGTCGGTCCTATTGGTTGTCCTGGTTACGAACTCTTATTCTGGCTGTCTAAGACCTCTCCTTGACAAAATTGACGCCAAAGAAATAGTCTTACAAAGCGGTACATTATAAGCGAAATTTTTGCCCACACACCCATCTGAGCATCTCAAGTGTAAACCAATCGCAAGTAAGTGTCTGATTTTGGTAGGGGTCTCCCTAACTACTCTCATGTAGAACATTACTACATGACAACTTAAGATTTTACCCTTTACATGGTTTTTTTCAAACTCAGTAACCATATATGGTCTTGCCACTTTCACTGTTACTTGTTATGTTTATAAACTCACTACTTTACAGGGTTATAACTGATAATATCTTCCAAAATGTTACTTTCTTGCAGTTGATTATCACAACAAAGGTCAGTCTGCCGGACGTATTACATCATTGCTCGTGTCTTAATCTTTAACAAGGTTGATATATTCAGTGAAATCGGCAGTGTATTTGGGCATGTCATGTTTGCGAACTGACGCTTTATCTCCAAATACAGTCTGTCATCCATAGTGAACAACTGAGGCAACATGGTGTGGTGCAATTATAATTATCTGCAGCCCCTGTTCTCGTATCAAAGGTTGTTATTTACCTTCCCCATCAAAAAGCCAGGGTTTTCGCCCCATGCAGCTGGAGTAACAAACAATACTCTATTATCTCTCATTCGTGTGTCTGGTGTAACAAAAAGAATGTCTCTAAATGTTGACTCAGTCCATCTGGTCAGCGACTAATCCCACAAACACTCACAACACAAAACAAACACACCTTAAATATTTGAAAATTTGAAATTCGATCATTTTTATGGAAGATATAGCTAAGGTCCTCACATATTTTGAAGAACATCTCAATACATCAGCTCACAATATTTCCTAGACATCCAGACGGTAAGGATCCACAGCTCAACTGTGTAAGACCAACCATGGAAAGAAAGAAAGAAAAAAGAAAGAAAGAAAGCTTCTAAAAGATAAAAAAGATAGCTGGTCAATATAGCACTCTAGCAGTGGCCATCAAAGCAGATATTGTTACCTTTACAGAGATACTACACAAATTACTCGGTAAAATCTGGGAGAGAGAAGAAAGACCAGCAGAATGAAATGAATTGCATTTGGTCAAGTTGTCTTAGAAGATAAATTTACAAGAGTGCAAAAATTACAGAGGAATAATGATACTACTGGTGCCAGGAAAAACATGAAACAGGATCATTCTGGAGTCCATAGACACATGACAGGGATGAACAAGCACGTTTTATCTGTACAGACCAGATAGCAATATAAAGAATAACAAGTGAACAAAGTCTGACACTGAACTCTCTTCTTGAATTTGTGAAAAGCACTTCCAAGTGTAGATAGAAAATCACTGTGGAAACTGATAAGGCATTAACTTAATAAAGAAAACATATGAAGACGTGATATGCAGATTCCTCCATTAAAAACACAGAATCTCTTAGGATAAGAACTGGAGCGCGGCAGGGATGCCTTTTGTCATAATTTCTCTTCTTATTGGATATAGATATTATAAAGATATCGAAATCAGAAAATAGAATTTGAATCCAGTGTGACTCAACAGCTTGACGATCTAGATTTTGCCGACGAGCTATCTCTTCTATCCAGTAACCGTCAACGTGATGCAAGACAAACTGAAAACATTTGATGAGAGGTCACTGCAAGTGGATATGAAAATACACAGGGAGAAGACGAAGATAATTAAAATAAATGCAGGAAACGATAACAAGATAGCACTTGAAGAAACACCCATGTTAGATGTTGAATAATACTTGTAAATTTGCTTCTGTTCTGAGTATCACATATTCGCTATATTTATCCATTTGTCTTGTTGTGTTTTTAGCCCCTAAGTATTGTTTCCATGCCATTTTCTTCTCTCTTATTTTCTCTTTGACTTCCTCTGTCCACCTATGTGTCTTCTTTCTCTTGTTTCCACATGATTCTGCAGCAGCTGTCTTTATGATGTCCTTGAATTTTAGCAAGAGAGTTTCTAAGTAATCAGGTTGTTCTTCTGTGTTGCTCACCGCTGCAGCCTTATAACAAGCCCCTGATATCTGGTCTTAATTTCTGGCTCTCTCAGCTTGTAGGTCTTAATGCTCATTTCTCCCGTTCGTTTACTTAGTTTCTTGCGTGATTTTTGATAGTTCCTAGGCTGACCAACTATTTCAGCTGTTCTTTTGATTGTAAGCAGGTAGTTATCACTTCCAATCTCTGGCCCCCTCAAGACTCTAGCATCCCTGACATATTTGAATGAGCTCCTCCTAACAATGGCATAGTCGATCACTGACTTCTCATTCTTTGTTGGTTCACATCTAGTGTATGCATGCTTGTATGTGCTTATGGGGGAACTTTGTGTTTGTAATGATCAGATTCTGCTCACTGCAGAATCTAAGGAGTCGTTTCCCATTGTCATTGAGATTATCGTCTCCATATCTTCCGATAACTCCACCCCATCTAGCATGGTCATTTCTAACTCTAGCATTGAAATCTCCGAGCATGATAATTTCATCTAGGCAGTCATCCACTGTCCTTTGAAGTAGCTCGAAGAATTCCTCCTTGACCTCTGCTCTCTCATCCTCATTTGGCCCATTCACTATGACCAGGTTGAATATGGTGTCTCCTTCTTTTAGCTTTACAACCATAACGCTCCGAGACAAAGTTCCATCCCTTTGTGGTAAAGTGGGATGATATTAATATTTATAGGGGACTTAGTGTACTGACTGAGATCAGCTGTGAAGGTATCTGTATCTAATAAGTGTATTACAGATGACCTTACTTGCTACCACATTTATACCTCAGTCAGAATTATTCTGGAATATTGTGATGACTACGTTGAATGTCTAGGGTTATGAAAATGATGAAGTGTAAGTCACAACAACAACAGACAGATAAACAATTTAATTTATTCCACAACACTTTACAACACTGTGACACTCACACACATATAACACTCTATAAGACTATCTTAAATGAGTCAAGTGTAAAGTTTCAAATATATATGTAATAATTCCTTTCAATAATGGATATCCTGATTCAACTACACAGTGAACCAGGAATCACAATCAAATGTAATTACAAGTAGTATGTACACAGTTTATATATATAATCTTTGTATTGACATAATTTATTAGTATTATCCTGTGTGTGTAAGTTGTGAAGTAGTACTATGAGGTAATACTGGTTTTGTTTTTCAAGCTAGATTGTTGTTTGTCATCATGACTTCAAGTGTTTGATTATCGTGGAAATAGTATTTGGAAAAGTTCACAGTTCCTGCCGTTTGAAACAATTTATTGTCCCTCTGTGTTTAATATAATGTCAATTTTAGAGGGGGGCACATAATGTTGAGCTACTCTGGCCACAGAAGCTTATCTTTCGTGATGGCGGCAGGAAAAGACTCCTCTGCTCGATTGCTTCCTGTGTACTGGAGACACCTCACTGGTCGCTATCTGGACCAAGGAGTATGCTGTCAGCCTCTGGATTCAGCAAAACTCAGACCAGGTGCTGCTTCAATAACTTAGGACCACGGTCCCTGAAACAAGAAGGTTGTACCTCCTATTTCAGAACTAATTTATAATCTATTTCCACACTGAACACAATACATAACAAACACTGAGTTCAGAGCGGTAGGCCAACGGCTAGCTTCATCTGAAACAATTTACACCAGTATACTCCTCCCTAATGGTTACTACGCCTCTGCAATTCCAGCATTTTTTCCTTCTAGTCAATAAGATAGGTGTCAGTGTACTGTTTGGCAATCCCATGCAGTTTTACTTCTCTCCGACAAGTTTTGTTCAGGTTGGAGCACTATCTAGGCCTTGCCTCATGTTTGCTACTGAACCACACACATATACAGCCATAAATTATCAATTCACATTCAATTTTCATTAAAAAGATATCAATATGTCAAGCTTACCACAATTCATGGAAATAATAAACAAATACGTTGACTGGCGATGAATATGGCACAAAATCCGATCTGCCGCTGTCCCAGGCTTTTATTTAGAAAAATATGCACTGGAACTCAACGCACTGTTTCTTAGTAAGTTTATTTCAAAATGTGGCACTGAACTGACGCTCCTAATTGACTATATTGGCGGGTCTAACCAATCGGGCCATGTTTACACAGCTTTTCAAAAAATTTTACCCTTCTCACGTTTCCCCTAACAACCAAAATTAGTATTTGTAGTCCGACTAATCGTGTTTAGCCTTACATATCATTCCCGCCAATCAAATAGGATGTAACATGGTGGCCTATTTCCCGTACAATGGTGGTTTCAAAACATGCCACTGTGCGATTATTATTTGGTGTTGTCCGACATCCTCACTATTTTCTTTTGGCTATAATTTGTTTATTCCTAGACTATTTGCGTAACACTTAACATATTCTTTGTCAGCAAGTCCTAAGGAACCCAAATATATAAGTTTTAAGGGAGCTAAGTGGCGGCGTTCAAAATATGTATTTTCTTCTAGGATAGTCGTGCTGTTACCACCTCCTCACTTCCAAACTTTAGGGTGTCTGCTGTACTGTCAGGCTTTCAAACGTAAACCAGTATAATGTCATGTTTCCTTATAAGCATTTTACAGGTTTTTAAACCTAACTCTCGTATGGGTAGTGTTTTTTATCACTGTCGATTTGAAAAAAGTTAGTGCTTCTGGCCTTACGCTTGGGGTGGCATTAATTATCGCGAGACGCGTGTTAGTGTTGCATGCGTTCCTGCTTTCAGCCCTCACTCTCTCTTTCTATCCTAAGTCCATCTGTCCTTTCGTTTATGTTAACGTAGCGTATAAAATGAAATTAATGGAAGTATTAATTTAGGTCATTACGCAGTGTGCCTAGCTCAAGGTTTTCTTAGAAATACAGTACACGTTTTATTGTAGAAAGCGTGTATTGATGCAGTAGGCTTTACTATCAACGTGAAAGCGTGAGGATATGCAGACGAAGCATAAAAAAAAAGTTTTTATTGTTGAACTAGCATGACGGTCTATTAACACAGGCGTACGCTATTGGAAAGCACGGGTCTTTAACCATTTCTCTTTCCTTTTATTGAATTTATGTGTTAGGCTTTACATGTACCTTTTAATTTATATATGTGGATTTAGAATGTTTCACGACACCCTTAATACCATCTTTTTGGTTTTTGGCCACGATGCAACTCACGCCCCCTTTAGCTCTTTCAGATGTGGGTACACCACTGTAGAGCAGCGTGTTGCCATCAAGATCCATGACTCCTTGTCCTTTTTTCTTTGTTTCCGTTATAGCCAGAATTTCTAATTTTGCTTTCCTCATCTTTTCCACCAGCTCCTCTTCTTTCACATTTATACTTCTTGTGTTCCAAGTTCCATAAGTCGTAGCTCGTAGTCCGTTCCAGTTCGTCGCTTTTAGAATCAGTCCGGTTTTCTCTCTTGTAGTTCTCATAATCAAAAGTTTAAAGCAAACAGGTGATTGGCCTGTTGTGCCTTTGCATGGCGGAGGGGCTGCCCCCTTACGGCCTCCGTGCAGGCCACCCTCCTCCTTTTTCAGCCGGGCTTGGGACCGGCGTAGACTGAGTTCGATACCATTCTAATATTTCTAATTATTTTCAAAATGCTAACAACTTGAACGCCGACTCTCAATGTCAATGTCTCCTACTGATTCTCCGGTTACCCTGACATCTTGTTATTATCACTAATGCATCCCAATATGATAATAGCTGGTACACCGAATCTCTTAGCCCAAGCTTATTTCTAATATTTCAACTTCACTGACATCTTGAAGTACCACTAGTGCATTCTGATATGCTTATAGCGTATACGACAATCTCAATGTCTGCTCTCCTTGCTAATTCTGCAGTTACCTTGACATTTTGCTAATATCACTAATTCCAATATGCTAAAAACTGGTAAGTCGAATCTTTATGCCTAAGCATAATTCTAATTGTTCAACTTTCATGGCATCTTGAAGTATTACTAATACAATCCAATGTTCTAACAAATGGTACTTACAAACAGAGCCCGTGCTATGAGTTTTTTCAGGGTGGTGTGAGGTCTTGTGATGCCTTCTACCCCTCCCACGCCGTGCAGTAAAAGTATAGTACTCGTACGAGACACAGTTTCATGCTGTAATTTTCGTAAAAAATACACTCATGTTTTTATAAGCTCAAGATAGGTTTTATTAAAATTCATGTTTTACATACTGTGCTTTATTGGAAGTCTTCCCAGTACAGCACAATCACCAAATTAAGATTATATGAGAGCTGTGCACTTTATGTGCTTTTCTATGGTGCGGAATGTTGGAGAGTAACAGAGAAGGAAATGTCGAAACTGTCCTTCCGCACAATCTGCCTTAGGAAAATTCTCCGAATCTTTTGGCCGAATACTATCACTAACCAAGAACTACTTACTCGGAGTAACCAAGAGGACATGCACACCATCATAGCTTGCAGACACTGGAGTTGGGTTGACCACGTCCTTAGAAGAGACCCCGATGCCATCACAAGAACGGCTATGATATGGGCCCCCGAGGGAAAGGAAAGAGAGGCCGACCTAAAACAACTTGGCGGAGAACTGTGGAGGCCGAGATGCAAAGAATGAACCAGAGTTGGGGCACTGTACGAAGGATGGCTGCCGAACGAACACATTGGAAGCAATTTGTTGCTGCCCTACAAGATGTCACCAGGCGTGATGGCCACTGACTGCTTTGACAGTCGGCGAATAAGAATCAAAGAAGAAGAAAATTGTTTTACATATGGGCTTTCAGTGCTCTGCCTGATTTGGAAAAAGAATAATATACACATAAAGTAAGCGTAAAACAAATATTTAAGAAATGAAGACATTATAAAACATAACAATATATGTTACTTTAAACTCCCAAACAACCAAATTATTATTGTTATTTTAACATTTGAATTTTTTTTAAAAAGGTAATACTGTACCTTTCGGCACCCCTTTCCCAAAACGGCGCCGGATGCTGTGGCAATGCTAGCACCGCCCAAAAGCAATATATTGTATGCTGGTTTCTCCAGCTCCCCCATACTTCGCTAGTATCACTAACACATTCATAAATCCTAACAACTGGTACATCGATTCTCCGTGTCAATCCTCTTGCTGATTCTCTTTGCATCAAAGTTATATAATTTAAGTTAATCCTTGATAGGGAGAGTGATAGGGCAGTCAACAAACTTGAAATTTCTGCCAACTCTTCAAGATTTGTAGGAGTCCTGGCTTTTCTCTCCGAGTCTTGAACTCACTAAAATAGGGGTAAGTCAAGTTTTTGCAAGATTATTTGCGTCAATGGGTAAATAGAAAGGAAAGCAAAGATTAATCAGCTCATCTGGAAAATATAAACCTTTTCAAATGCGCCCACGAGAACCGATATCTATAGTCCGTTCACCAATTGATGTTTAACTTTAAATTTGTTTTTTCTAAAAAAACTACTTGATGTAATTAATTCATATTTTGCATTAGTCTTAGATTATCCATGACGTTACAAATATGTTGTTGTTATGTCAATATCAATTCTGCATTCTTCAAAACCGTAAATTCCTTTGATCTTTTCCGAATCTTACAAGAAGCACGGCTTAACAATTAAATTTTACAGTATACTACGTCATAAATGTCAAAAGTAGGATCAGAGGCGTATCCATATCTGCTCACCGCATAGGAAACAGCTATAAGTAGTGATACATTTAAATCTGAAACGTGAGTGAAAAAAAACTGTATTCAAAACTATATTGTATACGACACGGTAAATTGTACATGTATACCTGCACTACGTTGTCGTGTTTTGAAGTAGCATAATTACATTGTTTAATGTTTTTGATATCTCAATTAAGTTACATTTATCTCAGTCCGTATCTGACAATTCCATTATATTAACAACTGTTAATGGCTGGATAAACTGTAATCCATCACGTTGCCAGTATTCTTCTTCTTCACGGAGCACATGATCTATACATTTCTTCCAGAATTGAAAATCTGTCTTTTTTAGGGTATCATGTGTAAAAACTTTCACGTCGCTCATTTTAAAAGTGGTGTTCTGTGCTGCAACCTGGCCTTTGATTTTAGCCCAAAGTAACTTTAGTGGGTTAAGATGTGAATGATAAGGTGGTAGTCGAAGAGAAGTGTCACCATATGATTCAATTATTTTGTCAACGCAATACACCTTAGTCTTCTTAGTCTGTTTCACCAGCTGTAACAATTCAGGTTTCATATAGGTATTGTCGACATTGACATTTTCATTTCGTAGCCAAGTTGTTATTGCATCTTTTGTGCTTGAGGAAGTTGGCACTGTGTCTTCCTGAGCTACAACATTGCGATAGGATGCATTGTCCATTACAATACATGATGGTCTGTCAAGAATGGGGAGAAGAGTTGTTTCTATCCAAGAACGAAAAATATGTCCATTCATTTCAGTGTGATAGTCCCTACCATCTGTTGAAATTGCCTGGAACATTAGTTCTGCGTCATGGACAATTCCATTTTCACTGCTGCCAGCATGCGCAATTATAATTCGTTGTCCTTTGCCACTGGGAATTGTCCTTTTATGTACACTGTCAGAAGATTGCCATTCTTTCTCATTTGTATGGTGCGAATTAACCCATGTTTCGTCTAAATATACTATATCATATCCGTCCATCCTTCGTGCTTGTATCTGTCTAAGGAATTTGCTTCGGGCAGCAGTTAAGTGTTTTTTTTCACATAATACATTCCTGCCTCCAATAGATTTGCGAAACGTAAAACCGACAGACCTTACAACTTTACAAAGAATTGTTTTTGAGATATCAATATCACAATCCTTTAGCAGCTTCACTTTCAGTTTGCGGAGAGTGACAAGTTCATTTAACGAAAACAATTTGAAAATCTCACGCCGAATAACTTCTTCATCGAAGTTGTCAACTTTTTTTTTCCTTCCTTGCCTGACATTTTTAGACTCAACATCATGTTGTATCCATCGACAAAAAGAAACTCTGTTAATACCAAGCGCAACCTGTGTTCTTCTATCAGGTCTATTGATGTCGTGATATAAACTCCCCTTTTTAGCCTCCCAGCAGAAGTGTCTGTACAGCATTACAGTAACCTTCTTCATAGTTATAAATGTGCACTTCAAACTCATAATGAATGTAATATTATTCTATATGTTCAGAAAACGAAATATGTTTCAATATAATACAATGCAGCTATAACTTTACAATAATTTCACGATACGCCACTGACTTTACAACGATACAGATTTGCACTAATGATGTCGCACTATTTCAGCTTTCAACAGCAGACAACTACGGTGCACGAAATGCTATGATTTTGTCTTAAAATATATTTTTTTCTATTAAAAAACCATTTATTGCCCGTGCAACACAAATGTACTGCTGTCACGCTAAATTTTAATACCGGTAGGGGAGTGTCATTTTAATATAACCTGAAGAAGAGATATCTCAAACTAGATACATTTTCTGGAGGCAAAAAATGTTTTCATAACGTCATGAACAATATAATACTACATGCACAATATAAATTCATTACATCAGGTAGTTTTTTTTAAACAAATTTCAAAGTTGAACATCAATTGGTGAACGGACTAAAGATTAACATTGCTAAAAACTGAAATGTTGTATTTACCAAAAACTATACATATATCTCTCTAGTATCAATTCTCGTTGGCAGATTTGCTTTTAGATATTTAATTATTATTTTGCTTTTTAATGATAAATTATAAAAAATATATTTTTACGTTCTTTAAAATAAATATTCCATTGGGAAAATCGTTTCTTTCATAATGTCTGTTATAGAAGTTATTTTTTAAAACAGGCTCCATGCAATATGAAAACAGCTCCTTCTTATTTTATCATTATCATCACCATGATCGTTATCATCACCATGATCATTATCATCACCATCATCATTAACATCACCATCATCATTATCATTATCATCATCATCATCTTTATCATTATCATCATCATCATCTTTATCATTATCATCATCATCATCTTTATCATTATCATCATCATCATCTTTATCATTATCATCATCATCATCTTTATCATTATCATTACCATCATCTTTATCATTATCATCACCATCATCTTTATCATTATCATCACCATCATCAACATTAATATCAATATCATCATTACCTTATGGAGCGTGGAGCCACCACCACAGATGCGCCCTTGAGAAAGCCTACGCTCACGCACAAACTCTTACATCAGTGTTTTCTGTACCAGTCTGTCTTGCATAATTAGGTTGCAACCCCTTCGCGTTGTAAACTGTTTGAAAATTCAATTTGTATGCATAACTTTATTTTGAAGTCTAAAAATTTATATTTTCTTGTTACTTGTACACCTACTCTTACTTCACAAAGTCATATAGGTTTATTATGAAGTTATTTTCCTTTCGAACTTCCGGACCTTTTGTTCATATGTATGTGTGTTTTTGTATGCGTTCCGATGATAAAAGAATGGGTTTTCGTTTAACAAGGATAAAATATAATTAATCATTACTTTTCTGACTTGTTTGATCCACTTTTGTTGTAAAGCGTAAAGTCGAGCTGAGTTTTCTGTTGTTGAGCCAAGTGTGTCACATCGGCTGCTGTGAAACCGTGTTGTAGTAGAATTTCTGTGATGTTGTCTATTCATCTGCTCTTGATCTCCTCGTGCCGTTAAACCAGATCTTCTATTGTTGTAGGCGTTTAGTGGTCATTTATTAGGTTTCATTCTCATGGGGTGACCAAACCACTTAATGTTCTGTCTCTATTTATACTTGATGCTGGACTTGATTCCAGTTTTTTTTTTTTTTTTTTTTTTTTGTCTGCTGTCCTTATTTCTCACGTTGCCTCTGCTGGTAACACTGGTGGCTTTTCTTACAACAAGGAGTCGACATTTTAATTACAGGCTTTTCTTTAACTTGCAGCGTATGTCACTTTCACATCTTGTAATCGATTTTTCTATCACTTCCAGGTGAGCAATAGCTCTGAAACTTGGCGTAGTTGTGTATTCTCGGTGACAATACAGTAATCAGACGTAAAAATAATAAAATGAATATTAAAATAAACATTAATTTTATTTTTTTTTTAATTGTTTCATCAGTGAAATGGGTGATAACTGCAAAAAATCTAGGTGTATTCTTTCCAACAAGATTGTCTTTCTTGATAGAAATATTGAAACTTCTCCTCACCCACCTCCACACACACACAATATCGCACGCGCGTGCACAGAAATACACGCAACTGACAACTATATTTTAAAAAATGTAATTTACAACTCTTATCAAAATTTAAATAAAAATAATAAAAAATAAAAAAATTACATTTCCGTGTAATATACTGAATAATGAAATCGGCATCCTGTGCTCTGGACTCGTTTGTCGCAAACTGATAATGTCATTAGCGGATCGATTACATTTGACTTAAATGTACAAACGAACAAAAAATAACTTACTTACTTACTTAGTAGTTCCACTTCTACCGTGAGGTGTAGAGATTTGGAAGAGAGAGCGCCAGACTATCCTATCGGCTGTCTTCGTCCTGGCCTGGTTCCATTCTAGTCCTCGGTCCTTCAAAGATTGTCTAATGTTGTCCTCCCAGTGGACTCTGGGTCGTCCTGGGGGTCTGGATCCTTGGCTCTTTGTTTCCCATGCTTGTCGTGGTAGCCGATCTTCTCCCATTCTGCAGACATGGCCAAATCATCTTAGTTGAGACTGTTCTACTTGGGTCTGCAGGGGGTGGCATTTTAGGCCTTGACGTATCGTGTGACTGCGGACCATGTCTCTTCTTGTTACTTCAACCACCTTCCTCAGATACGTCATTTCTGAGGTTTGGATCTGGCTTTTGCGGTTGTGGTCATTGCCCATGATTCGCATCCATATGTCAATACTGGGACATAGGTGGAGCGGTATACAGCCATCTTCGTTTTCTTACCAACCTCTCTCCTGCTGAGGAATCCTCGGTTTATTTCCTGAAAAAGTCTCCCAGCTGCTGCTTTTCGAGTGGCCAACTCTTCTCTGATGCCTCCCTTCTATAATAGCTCCGAGGTATTTAAAGTGGTCGACCTGCTCCAGGACCTGTTCTCCCAGCTTAATCTGATGTCTTCTTTCTTCTCGTGATATCACCATGGATTTTGTTTTAGAGCTGCTTATGACCATCCCTCTCTTCTCCAGCTCTTCCTTCCAGACTTGCAGGTTGGATTGGAGATGTGCCTCTGATTTAGCAATCAGGACAACATCATCAGCAAATGCTAGCTCTGAAATACAGACATGTCTCATCTTCCAGTAACTCACTGATTACGTTCTTGTTCTCTCCTTACATGCCGTGATGACATCGTCCATGAGGAGTATGAAAAGATAAGGTGACAGGATATCGCCTTGTCTTACACCAGTGGTGGTCCAGAACTCTTCTGACTTATGGTTTGCTGTCCTCACATAATTTCTGCAAGACTTGTAGAAGCTCTGTATAGCATGAATCAGAGGTGCTGGAATGTTCTTCCTTGCCAAACAGTCCCAAAGTTTGCTCCAGGGGACCCTGTCAAACGCCTTTTCCAGATCTATGAAACAAAGATGGATCTCAATCTTATACTCAAGGGCCTTTTCACTCAGCTGCCTGAGTGTGAAGATTAGCTCTTGAGTACTTCGGTTTGCTCAGAATCCGCACTGGACTTCATCCAATTGGGGCTCAGCTAGGCATCAGAGTCTCTGCTCTAGGATTCTAGAGTAGATTTTACCAGGGACACTGAGAAGGGATGTGCCTCTGTGGTTTCCGCATTGTCGATTGTCACCTTTTTTGAAAATCGGTGTTATGATGGCAATCTCCCAATCCTTTGGTATGGCCTTGTTGCACCACGCTGCCTGCAGGACCCTTAGGAGTAATAGGTCGCCTGATGCTCCGATGTACTTAACCATTTCTGGTGTTATACCATCATGCCCTGCTGCTTTGCTCATCTTGATTTTCTTCAGTGCTGCCTTCAGTTCTTCCATCTTTATGTCATCTTCACCACCATTCTGTGCTAGTGGTTATCATTTCTGATGCTTGACCTTGCTCACCATCAAGGAGTTCTGAGAAATATTCTTTCCATCTTTCCATTACTTCCTTTGGGGCAGTAAGCAATTTGCCTTGCTTGTCCTTTATAAATTTGAGAGGGCATTGTTTTTCCTTCCCCATGTTCTTTAGGGTCTTATAGAACAATTTCTGGTTTTCTTGCGCATCTTTTTCTAGCTTTTCTCCAAATTCTTCCCAGGACTTTGGTTTTGCTGCTAGCACCTTATTCTTTGCTTCTGTTCTGAGTGTCACATATTCTCTATATTTCTCTATTTGTCCTGATGTGTTTTTAGCTCCTAAGTATTGTTTCCATGCCATTTTCTTTTCTCTTATTTTCTCTATGACTTCCTCTGTCCACCAAGGTGTCCTCTTTCTCTTGTTCCCAAGTCGGACTTCACCACATGCTTCTGCAGCAGCTGTCTTTATGATGTCCTTGAATTTAAGGCAGAGGGTTTCCATCAGGTTGTTCTTCTGTGTTTCTCACCGTTGTAGCTATAAGCCTCTGATATCTGGTCTTAATTTCTGGCTCTCTCAGCTTGTAGGTCTTAATTCTCATTTCTTCCTTTCGTTTACTTTGTTTCTTGCGTGATGTTGGGCAGTTCCTAGGCTGTGCAACTCTATCAGTTTTTCTTTTGATGATTGTAAGTAGGTAGTGATCACTTCCAATCTCTGGCCCCCTCCAGACTCTAGCATCCCGGACATGCTTGAATGAGCTTCTCCTAACTATGGCATAGTCGATCACTGACTTCTTATTCTTTGTTGGTCCACATCTAGTGTATGCATGTATGCGCTTATAGGGGAACTTTGTGTTTGTAATGATCAGATTCTGCTCACTGCAGAATCTAAGGAGTCGCTTTCCATTGTCATTGAGAGTATCTTCTCCATATCTTCCGATTACTCCACCCCATCTAGCATGGTCATTTCCAACTCTGGCATTGAAATCTCCGAGCATGATAATTTCATCTAGGCAGTCATCCACTGTCTTTTGAAGCAGCTCGAAGAATTCCTCCTTGACCTCTGCTATCTCATCCTCATTTGGCCCATACACTATGACCAGGTTGACTATGGTTTCTCCTTCTTTTAGTTTTACAACCATAATGCGCTCCTAGACAAATTTCCATCCCTTGATACTATCTTTTTGATTGTTGGCCACAATGCAACCCACGCACCCTTTAGCTCTTTCAGATATGGGTACACCACTGTAGAGCAGCGTGGCGCCATCGAGATCCATGACTTCTTGTCCATTTTTCTTCGTTTCAGTTATATCCAGGATTTCTAGTTTTGCTTTCCTCATCTCTTCCACCAGCTCCTCTTCTTTCCCATTTATACTTCTTGTGTTCCATGCAGGCCGCCCTCCTCCTTTTTCATCCGGGTTTGGGACTAAACAGAAGACAATACAAAAATATTTAAAAAATATTTTAAACACAGGCACTAAAAAGCCACAAATAATTTTTCACGGAGTTTATGGCTTGCAGTAAAAAAATATAACATCAAATTGACAAAAAGCCTGAGGCGCTGATTCTAAATGAAATAACTTCTGCTTTATACTTCATAAGAAACATATAGATACAATATATGATAAGCGCTTAAGCGCCCCACGCTTTTTGTCAATTTGATGTTACATTTTTTGACTGCAAGCTATAAACTCCTTGAAACATTATTTGTGGCTTTTTAGTGCATTAAAAGCCTGTGTTTAAAATATTTTTGTATATACATATTTTTGTTAAATAGGTTACTACTACCATATTTGTACTGGTGTCGTTAACTTTTTGGCCGTATGGAGAATATCTTGATTGTTTATTTAGGTAAAGTGAGTAGTAGTTCAGTGAGATCGTTTTCATGTGTTTACTGCATGAGTTGTGTGAACATGTCTTTATTTTTTTTGCAGGCTTTTCTTTAACTTGCAACGTATGTCACTCTCTTGTCACCCTCCAAAAAAAAAGTACCCTTTAGCTCCCCAAGGAGCATAGGCCTTCAACAACCACATGCCAAGTCTTCCTGTCCTGTGCCATCCGATCAAGTTCTTTCCATGTTTTCTTCATCATTTTCACCTCTGTTTCCAGTTCTCTTCTCCATGTGTTTTTGGTCTAACTCCGCCTTATTTATTCTCAGTATCTATTTGTTTGTCTGCCCGTCCATTCTCTTGGTGCAGCTTAACGTTGTTGTTAACCTTCACAGTGTGGATGAGTGTGCTTGTTGTGTGACTGTTTTCTTACAATTTTTACATAGTACAGTTATCTGAATTGTTTGTAATTAGTTGTATTAAGGTGTGCATTTATGTACTATTACCAGTAATCTCACATATATAGCAACTTCGTGATGTTTAATTAGTTATTTATTTTCTATTTGAGCTTAAAAATTATTTCACATAAAAATGTCAGATAATTATGAACAATTACTAAGTACAATTGGTTTACGGCTTGGCCATTTGAACGTAAACCATCTTTTAGGTAAAATTCCAGAACTCACACAAATTCTTAACCGAAATTTCCAGGTTTTTGGTTTTTCCGAAAGTCGTCTGAATGAGAAAATAACCGACGATGACATTGCGCTCAGAGGTTTTAAAACAATTCGGCGAGATTCAAGTAGGCAATTAGAGACGGGTCTAGCAGTTTATATTTCTACTTCTCTCAGTTATCGCCGCAGAAACGATGTTGAGACTATAGATATAGAATGCATATGGTTAGAGGTAAAGCCACAAAAGCAAAGACCTACTGTAATCGGATATCTTTATCGTAATCCCAGTATAGGAACAACATGGTTTGAAGATTTCACGAACATGATGGATAAAGTTATTACTACAGTTAATGAAATTATTCTTCTTGTTGATTTTAATATCGATATGCATAAGCCAAACCAAATATGGACCAACATCATAGCATCGTATAACATGAAACAAATAGTCAACAAACCTACCAGAGTAACAAAAACGTCATCCACGCTGATCGATCACATCTATGTAACCTGTCCAGAAAACATTATAGAATGCTCCATCCCTACTATAGCTATGAGTGACCATTATCCCATATGTTGCACTTGGGCAAAAAATGGGTACAAATCTCCAAAAGATAAACACATTAGTTTTCAATAAAGAAGTCTTTAAAATTTCAACCGTGAATTATTTTTGAATGATTTGCGAACTGCGCCTCTTGCCAACGTTTTTCAAATTCCTGATCCTGATGACGCGATCGCATATTGGACAATGATATTTTATAGTATTTTTAATAAGCATGCGACTACTAAAGAAATTCGCGTGAAAAGGCAAATTAAATCTCCATGGATCACACAAGAAGTTCTTGACGCTATGAGTCAAAGAGATCGAGCGCATAAAAATAAGGATATCATTACACATCGGACAGTAAGAAATAAAGTACAATACTTAATTCGCAGAGAAAAGAAAAACTACTTTAGAAATTTAGTTCAGAGCAAGACAAACAGTAAAGAGATATGGAAGGCAATCAACACTTTAGTGAACAAACGAAATTTTCCAGACCCACATACTCCCAATACGTCACTTACTTGTACAGACTACAGCTATCATTTCAGGCAGACATCAACAATATAAAATCCGCCATTCCGTCTACCCATGTACTAACACAATTCCACCAGACATTCCTTTTATAACAGTTAACGAAGTTTACAACTATATTACTGGCCTTAAAGATAATAACTCATCGGGACTTGATGGAATCAGTAATCGAATACTGCGCTTTGCCGCACCAGCCATTAGTGATTCACTAACATTCATATATAATCAATGTATCGCAAGGAGTTACTTTCCATCTGCTTTTAAAAGCGCTAAAGTATACCCACTTCTCAAACCAGGTTCATCTGATAGTAGTAATCTTAGTAACTATAGGCCAATTTCTCTTATATCGTCGCCGTCCAAACCACTGGAAAAACCCATCCACAAAACAACACTACAACACCTAGTCAATAATGACCTGCTAATCGGCAGTCAGTCGGGGTTTAGACCAAAGCATTCGTGCCACACAGCCTTAACAAAGATGATAGACAATTGGCACCTAAAGATCAATAACGATAATATATGTGGAGCAATTTTTGTAGACTTCAAAAAAGCATTTGATATGATATATCACTTTATTTTAATCAGAAAATTAGAAACAATGAAAGTAAATATTAAGCTGGTAAAGTTAATTAAATCGTTCCAGTCAGACAGACAACAAATAGTCTCTTACAATAATTCCTTGTCGAACCCAACCGTTGTCAATACAGGTGTTCCTCAGGGCTCTATTCTCGGCCCTCTTCTCTTTACCGTATACATTAATGATCTTCCTCTATACTTCAAACACTCATCATGTGACCTGTTTGCCGATGACTGTACTGTCTATACAAGTGATAAAAGATTCATTACACTAGAACAATCTTTACAAAACGATACACAAATCTTATTAAGTGTAGCAACGAGAATCGCATGCAAATAAATATTAGTAAAACAAAATGTATGTTAATATCAACCAGACAAAAACTACAAAACTTGCAGAAAACAACACTTCAGCTCTACATTGGAACATCACTAATGGAAAATGTAAATGAACACAGAACTCTAGGTCTCACTGTTGACCAACACCTAAGTTGGAACTCACATGTACATGCACTCACAAAGCAAACAGCACAAAAAGTTTACCAATTAGTCAAAATTATACATTTCCTGGATGAGGAGGCAAGGAAAATGTTCTACGTATCTCATATACAAACGCATCTAGACTATTGTTCCACAATCTGGGATGGTTGTTCTGTCTCCAACACAAAAAGGCTCCACTCGCTTCAAAAACGCGCAATGCGCCTTGTTGCCGATAAACACCAATCATATCGTATAGATTTATATAATTATCTTCAAATATTACCCCTCAGGAAGCGCTTCCTATTTAACAAAGGGAAATTTATTCCCAAAATCCTGTCACAGAATGCTCCAAAGTATCTTTGGTCGCTTTTAAAATATAATGAAAGACGTAGTCAGCGCTTAAACAAATTACAGGTACCCAAGCCCAGGCTAGACCTATTTAAGACTAGTTTGGCTTACTCAGCTGCTCATCTTTGGAACAATCTTCCCAATGACCTGAAAAACACGCACAGTCCTTACTCATACAATCGTGTACTGTTCAAATACTTTATGAGTGCTGATTATATGTCACCCTAACTGATTGTGTTGTACTTTTATCTAATATACTGTATGGAGGCTCTGATGATCTAGTTTTCATTACAATATACTTATTCTTAATATTATATTCTTAATAACTTATATTCTTAATTTTATGATCAGGTACTGTTAATGTATGCTGTTATACTTCCTTGTAATGTTGCACTGCCCTTAAATTAATTCTTTAAGTACGCTGGAGAATGTTTGAGTAACAGTAATAAAAGATGAGCAAGAGGAAGGAAGAATGCAAGAGGGGACTGTGCCCGATTTTCAACTCTTGGCAAATTAATTGCTTTCGTATATGTCTATCTAACTATCTACCTAGTCTGATTCTGGTCTTGAGTTTGGGACGCAAAGACAGCGAGGAAAGTAACTGTTTACCCCACCTCATATTGATGAACCTATCATTGCATTCATTGCAGCAGTATCTGCTATGAGACTCAAAGCTGCTCACCTCTCGTGAAGTTGTTCGTGCGCACTGGAATAAAAACCGAGTCCCTGAGTCATTCAGTAGCAGACCGTTTGAATATTTCACGAGTTCTTATAACACACCTCTGAATATGTCTCAAATCACTAATTTACTGTATGAAGAATTCGATTTTTAATCAGTCTCGTTGTTTGTTTGTTTGTTTGTTTGTTTGTATTTTTAAATTTATTATTATTATTATTATTTTTTATTTTTTTATTTTTTTTGTTTTCGTTAATTTTGTTGTTGTTTTTGTTGTTGTTGTAATTCTTTATTTTATTTTTTTCTTTATGTTAAAAACATACTTTAATTATGATGATTATTGCAAATGTAATATTACTTTTATAATGATAAATGCCTTAATAATGCTTAAAGTAAATGTGAGGATGAAAGGATATATTATACATGATGAGAGAGAGAGGAAGGGCAGAATGTCAGACGGGCCTGCGTGCCCAATTCTTAACCCTTTGAAAATAAAGTTCGTTCGTTCGTTCTCTTTCCCTGTGGATTCTAGAACAAGGACTGCCTTGTAATGCTATCAACAGGTTTCCTCAATGTGTATCCTATCCATCGCCAGCGTCTTCTTCTCAGCTCTTGTTCCACTGGCACTTGTCTGGCTCTTGTCATCAATTTCACTTTTGTGACTTTGTCATACCATTTCAGTCCTTCTATTCTACGCAAGCACCCGTTTATAAAAATCTGTAGCTTTTTGGTTGTTGTTTTTGTTGTTCTCCATGTCTCAGAGCCATACAATAGGACTGACTTCACATTTCAGTTGAAGATTCTTATTTTCGTGTTGGACTTGATTTCTCTTGTTCTCCATATGTTTCCCAATGCAATGAAAGCTCCTATTGCTTTTTGAATTCTTATTTTGATATCACTGTCTGTCCCTCCAACTTTGTCTATATTACTTCCAAGATATGTGTACGATTCTACATCTTTTAGTGGTGTTTCTTCAAGTTCAACCTTGTTATCATTTCTTGCATTTATTCTCATAATCTTTGTTTTTTCCCTGTGTATTTTCAGGCCCACTTGTTGTGACCTCTCATCGAGAATTTTCATTTTCTCTTGCATCTGATTATGGTTATGGGACAGAAGAGCCAAGTCATCTGCAAAATCCAGATCATCAAGCTGTTTAGTCAGATTCCACTGGATTCCATTTCTGTTGTGTGATGTCGATGTTTTCATAACCCAATCTATTGCTAATAAGAAAAGAAATGGAGACAAAAGGCTTCCCTGACTCACTCCCGTTCTAATTCTAAACGGTTCTGAAAGTTCTCCTTCAAGAAGAACTCTGCATGTCATGTCTTCATAGGTCTTCTTTATTAAGTTAATGATCTTCATGGGAACTCCATAATGCCTCATTAATTTCCAAAGTGATTCTCTGTCTACACTGTCAAATGCCTTTTCATAGTCCACGAATCCGATGTATAGCGGTGAATTCCATTGCAGACTTTGTTCAACTATTATTCTCAATGTGGCTATCTGGTCTGTACAGGATCTGTTTGGTCAAAAACCTGCTTGTTCATCTCTCCGTTGCTTGTCTATGGACTCTTTTAATCTCTCAAGGATGATTCTGTTTAATACTTTTTACTGGCACTGATAGTAACATTATTCCTCTATAATTTGGGCACTCTTGTAAATTTCCCTTCTTAGGCAACTTGACCAGATAACCTTCCTTCAATTTTGCTGGTATTTCCTCTCTCTCTCCCAGACTTTGCCAAGTAGTTTGTATAATATCTCTGTAGAGGTATCAATATCTGTTTTGATGGCCTCTGCTGGAATGCAATCTGGACTTGCTGCTTTTCCATCTTTTAGAAGCTTTATGGCTTTCTTTATTTCTTCTCTACTTGGTCGTTCACATCTGATTAGTAGCCCCTTTTCTGCTGGCTGGATGTCTGGGGGATTAGTTGGAGATGGTCTATTGAGAAGTTCCTCAAAATGTTCTGTCCATCTCTTCATTTGTTCTTGTATATTACTAAGCAATTTTCCATTATCTTTTATGAGGCCATTTGCCTGCTTATATTACCCTGTCAGCTTCTTTGTGTTGTTGTACAGGTCCCTCATATTTCCGTTGGCTGCAGCTTCCTTTGCTTCCCTTGCCATATCATCAATATATTTCATCTTGTTTCTTTTGATGTTTCCTCTTACTACTTTGTTTGGTTCTATGTACACTTCATGAGCCTTGGCTTTGGAGTTTCTGGTTTTGCTTCTGTTTAAATCTGCTTTCTGGTTTTTCCTGTCTTCTATCTTACTAATAGTTTCTGTTGTTATCCATGCTTTGTGCCTATGTTCTCTTTTTCTCATTTGTGACATATTATGATAATAGCTTTCATATGTCTATTTCATTATCTTCTTTTTCTTTTACATCGCTTTCACCTACGCCCATTTTATTATCGTAAAACCCTCCTACACTCAGAGGTCTGTCTCTTTTTCTAATTTAGCACGTCTATTTTATTTTCTGTTCTCTATTTCCTTAGGAATGTTTACAAACAGACCTATTTAGCTAACGTTGAGCCGGTTACCTGTAATTAAACGCCAGCGATTGAAAATCGTCGTAATAGGATCAAACAGAGTGAGACGGAACGCGTAGATAAGCTAATATAGTTGAAACGTATTTTTCGTTAGACAGTGATCAGGGGAAATAATTTTAGTAGAAGGAGAAGATAATTTAGAACCAAGGGGATACAATTTTTATTACCTTCCCCTGAATCCATTCGTTTTATAGATAATTAAACACGGTGAGAATCGCCAGATCAAAGGACGGGCTTCGCTCGATTGAAGAGTCTGCGAGCGGGAAAAGCGTGAAAATTTCCTCAGATTCGCAGATCGAAGGAGGAAAAGCCCGAGATCTGAGTGAAGGTGTCATATCTAGCAAGTACGAGCGATTTTCTGGAGATTTAATATATATATTCTCCAGCTTTTAAAATCCATTATTCAGTACTCCTCAGATTTTAAAGACATCTAGCTTCGATTTCTAGATCACTTGTATTAGCTGAGTTTCTTAATTTTTCGTTGGAGATAGTCTTAGAAGTTTTGTGTGGAGGTAATTATATTTACTAGTAGTTTGAGTGATTAATAGTTAAGGCCGTATTATATTTCTCTAAGATTTTTGTCCAGAGTGATTTACTAGATAGGTCCGTCATTTATATTTCTCTAGGATTTACTGTGTTACATAGGCTAGCAGAATAAATAATAATTTCTAGCTAAACTATTCCAGCTATAAACCATACAAAAGAACAATTTAATTAGTATCTGGCTCTCTTCAAGGTAACCCGGTCTGAGGCTGTGTTTACACCCAGAAAGAGACAGAATACAAACCCAAAGAACATTAAGAGTGACTTTGTAACTGGGCATATAGATCCAGATTTCTTTTCCAATTTCATTTACAGTCAGCCCGTTGCGGCGACCTAGCAAACATTAACATCTCCCGACGTTTGACCATTTGTGGTGTGACAAAGAATTTTACACTGAGAGAAGTTACCAACCTGCCATTCCTATGTACTGGAAACCTCAAGCTATTGACACTGTGAGCGCTGTTAAATTTCTTACCTGGACAAATTAAATGTGACATAAACAGTAATCCTTAAAAAAAAAAATAACAAAGCGAACGCACCCCGGAGAAGTGAGGTTAACCTGTCTTTGAGGAGCTGGGGTTCTCTTTGCCAAATATAACACTGGATTTGCTGTGTGTGTGTGTGTCCTAAAGATTGTTCCAGAAGATACAACACGAGTATTAGGTAAGAAAGAATGTTCGTGGCCACGGTTGTCTGAGAAGAGAGGAAGGTTGAATGAATAATTCTCATATATATATTGTAAAATCCATGTACTCACTTTGTGTATTTTTGTGTGTGCAAGTTTTGCTAATGCTGTCCCTTTCAGAATAGATTAACGTATAAACTCTGTTCTTTACTGTAGAGGGAAATCCAATACCATAGCGTATAAATCTTTGACTCTTTGGGGGTTAATAACTTTCTTATAACGGGATCTTGTCTCAACAGAGGGAGGGAGGATTACACCTATGAGTCTAACTCTATAATTAATTCATTAACTATTATTTATTTGTATTTGATTGATATTCAAAATATTGCTGTTGGGAAGTTCTTTATGATAAATAAAATTTACATAAACTTTATTTACATGTGTTGGTCAGCTCGTCCCAACATATCCCTACATCCATTAAGATTTTTTTCACGTTTGTGCGTCTAATTGTCGTCACTTATCTGTGTGTGTGTGTAGAGGTGAGTTTTTGTATATATATATATATATATATATATATATATATATATATATATATATATATATATATATATATATATATATATATATATATATATATATATATATATACACACATATATATATATATTATATATATATTTTATAGGAAAACTGATCTAAAAATCTCAGTCGTGACCGATAGGCTGGATAAATTATCTCTCAATTTCAGGGACAGACTTTACCTTTCACCATTTCACTCGTGAAAATCTATTTCTTTACCTTATCTCCCACTGAGCTATCACCTGTTTTCTAATCCCACATTATACTGTTGTCTACAGCTATATGATGTTGTAAATATTTTGAGTTTTAATTTTGTTTTAGCCAACAGAAGATGGTGGTCTGATACAACATCTGCTCCTCTACATACTTTCACATCATGCAATGATGACCTAAACTTCTTACTTATGCATATGTGATCAATCTGATTCTCAGTTCTATGGTCTGGTGATATCCATGTTGCTTTATGTATTCTTTTATGTGGAAAAATGCTTCCTCCTATAGCTAGTTGATTTGAAGCACAGAAGTTTGCTAATAGTTCCCCATTCTCGTTCATCATACCTAACCCATGCTTTCCCATGATTACTTCAAAGCCAGTGTTGTCTGTTCCTTTTTTCGCATTTAGGTCCCCCATAAAAATTGTGATGTCCTTTCTTTTCTTATTGTCCAAGACATTTTGTAGTCTGGCGTAAAAGTCTTCTTTCACAGATTCTTCTTTATCGTTTGTTGGTGCATAACACTGGATGATGTTTATATTTACTTTCTTTTTGGTTGATTTAAACCTTGCTGTTATAATTCGGGGTCCCATTGCTTGCCACTCTACAAGGGGCTTGACATAGGTCTTAGGCCTGACTATGAAGGAATCACAGGAGGAAGATGAAACTTGGCACATTTAAAGTTCATCATATTTGCACTGAATGTGTGAAGTACGCATTTGTTTCCTCAATGGGTTTTCCCGCTACGGTGCACGGCGCAATGTACCCTATTGACCGGATCTGCTGCTCCAAAGATTTGACAAAACAATGGAAAAGAAGGAGGCCAGAGCTGTGATAAAATTTCTGATGTTTCAGGGAAAAACACCTACAGATATACACAGGGAGATGGAACGAGTGTTTCGTGATTCTTGTCCTTCATATACTTCGGTAAAAAAAACTGGTGTCAACAGTTTAAGTGCGGCCGCTCGAATGTTGCTGATCTGCCAAGATCTGGTAGACCAGCCTCAGAGTGCAACGATGAAAATGCAACAAGAGTGAAGAAAATAATTGACCAGGATCGAAAAATGACAATTGTGGAGATAGCTAGTAGAGTAAAACTGAATGAAAGAACAGTTTATAGAATTTTACACAACAGACTGAACATGAGAAAAGTGTGTGCACGCTGGGTTCCGCGACTGCTGACACGTGAACAGAAGCAAACGAGAGTAAATTGCTGTCAACAGTTGCTCAAAAAGTGTCAGTCAAAAAACTTTTTTGGAGACCATGGTGACAGTAGATGAGACTTGGGTACACCATTATGACCCCGAATCCAAAATTGCCAGCATGCAATGGAAAACCACGGGCTCCCCAACACCTGTCAAGCCGAGAGCACAGACAACTGCAGGAAAAGTGATGCTGACTGTTTTTTGGGACGCCAAAGGTGTCCTGTTGAAAGATTATCTGCCTCGTGGCAACAAGGTTAATGGACAGTACTATGCAGATCTTCTCACCAAATTAAGAAAGGTTGTGACCAGGAAACGAGGGATAACACGCACTCAAAATCTTTCTTTGCTTCAAGACAACGCGCCCTCTCACAAAGCACGGCTTGTGCAGCTAGCAGCCAACGATTTGAAGTGCTTTCTGTGCTTCCTTGGACAGCATTAGAGCCACCCCTTCACTGTGGTGGGCTCTTTCCTCTTCATGTCCTGAGGAAAACACCATTTCTCCTGTGATCAATCTCCTCTTCTCTATGCCTTTCCACCGTCTCTCGCAGAGACCCAGGATATCAATCCTGTAATTTCCATTTCTGCTGCTACCTGTGCAGTTTTCCCTTGCTCACACACAGTGCGAACATTCCAGGTGCCAATCATGGAGATTTTCCTAGACGAAAAAAGGTTAGTCGGCATCCCAGACTCCTTTCGGCTTTCTCTAGGTTGCTTCATGCGCCTCCTTTCCAGAGGACCTTTTTCTGTCTTAGGCGGCTGAGTTGATTTATATTCTTTATTTGACTTGTCCATGTTTGTTGAAGTTTTTTGGTAAAACGTTTTTTAGGGGATTGGGTAACCAGCCCCATGCCCAACCCTCCTTAGTCGCTTTTTACGACATGCATGGTAGGGTACAGTGTTACTATTCTTTGCTCCTCTTTCGGGCCCCTTTAACACACGGGTGATTGTCACTCTCGTCACCTTCAAATTGTGCAATCGATTTTTTAATAACTTCCAGGTGAGCAATAGCTCTGAAACTTGGCATAGTTGTGTATTCCCCATGACGATACAATAATCAGTCGTAAAAATAGAAAAATGAATAATATAAAAATTAATATTAATTTTTTTTTTTTTGTTTGTTTCATCAGTGAAATGTGCGATAACTGCAAATAATCTAGGTGTATTATTTCCAACAAGATTGTCTTTCTTGAGAGAAATATTGAAACTTCTCCTCCCTCCCCCCTCCTCACACACACTATCGCACGCGCGTGCACTGACATACACGCAAGTGACAACTACATTTAAAAAAATGTAATTTACAACTCTTATAAAAATTTTAATAAAAATTTAAAAAAAAAAAAAAAAAATTAACTTTCCGTATAATATATTGAATAATGAAATCTGCCTCCTGTGCTCTGGACTCGTTTGTCGCTAACTGATAATGTCATTAGCGGATCGATTACATTTGACTTAAATGTACAAACAAACAAAAAAAATAACACTAAACAGAAGAAAATACAAAAATATTTTAAAAATGGATAAAATTTTAAAACACAGGTTGTTTGTTGAGGTAAAGTGAGTAGTAGATCAGTTAGATCGTTTTCATGTGTTTACCGCATGAGCTTGTGTGAACATGTCTATATTTTGTACAGGCTTTTCTTTAACTTGCAACGTATGTTCCTCTCTTGTCACTCTCGTCACCTTGAAATCGTACAATCGATTTTTTAATCACTTCCAGATGAGCAATAGTTCTGAAACTTGGCATAGTTGTGTATTCCCCATGACAATATAATAATCAGTCGTAAAAATAATAAAATGAATAAAATTAAAATTAATATTAATTTCTTTTATTTTTATTTTTATTGTTTTATCAGTGAAATGGCCGATAACTGCAAATAATCTATATGTTTTCTTTCCAACAAGATTGTCTCTCTTGAGAGAAATATTGAAACACCCCCCCCCCCCCCCCCTTTCCACACACACACTATCGCACGCGCGTGCACAGACATACACTCAATTGACAACTACATTTTAAAAAAATGTAATTTACAACTCGTATCAAAATTTTTTTTTAATGAAATAAAAAATAATATTAACTTTCCGTGTAATATACTGAATAATGAAATCCTCCTCCTGTGCCCTGGACTCGTTTATCGTAAACTGATAATGTCATTAGCGGATCGATTACAGTTGACTTAAATTTAAAAACAACAACAAAAATAACACTAAAAAGAAGAAAATAAAAAATATAAAAAAAATATTTTAAACACATTCTTTTAATGCACTAACAAGCCACAAATAATTTTTCAAGGAGTTTATAGCTTGCAGTCAAAAAATGTCACATCAAATTGACAAAAAGCCTGGGGCGCTGATTCTACATGATATTAACCTCTGCTTTATACTGCATTACACTTATGGATACAATATATGATAAGCGCTTAAACGCCCTAAGCTTTTCCTTTTGCGCTTCTGTCGGATCATGAAGTCGTAACTACAGCTGGTCCCCTTATAGGCAGCCTGCACCAAACTGTCAATGCCTTTGTAGCTATGGTTTCTGTGGCTAATTGTTTTAAAAGATGAGATTGCCGCCCATGCACAAGATCACATTAGTTGCCTAGTACCGACACCCCCCCCCCCTTTTGTTTCAAATTAATTTTTAATTTGTTAATTTCTTATGTTTCGATTTAAATTATTTATTTATTTAAAACTCATTCTGCCCTCTTTTAACTATAGTACTAATTGTTATTACGTTTGGGTAGTTTCTTGTATAGTTTCGTTTCTTAGCTTCTTAGTATTTTCTGTTCACATCCGTAAGTGGATGCCATTTCGTTTTCTTGTGGGGCGCTTTCTCTTCGGCAGGCATGTTAGGTCTTAGTCGCCTTTAAGGAGGTACCCAGTGATTATATTTATGTTTTATTAGATTCTTATGTGTCCTATTTAGCTCTCACTGTCTTTCCTGTCCCTGATGAAGAACTTGTGGCCGCAACTTTGCCTATTTTCTTTGTATTTTTGTCCTCGTCAGACGAATAACATTTTTTCGGTTTTATTTGAATACCCATCGATCTTGCCTAGTACCAGCGGCGTACTAAGTGAGGTGCGAGGGGAGCGCCGTCCGCCCTGGGTGACAGCCAAGAAAGGTGGGGGGGGGGGTGTTAAGGTATATTTATGTCTATTACATGTTGGCCTCATTTAGATTTGTTACCAGTTTAAATTTACGCGCTAACATATTTATCTGAAGTCAACATGATGTATTTTACACTATAAGATATTGTCATTGAACGCGATTATGTGTAGACGTCACTAATAATAGGATGACGTAGTAAGGCGCTGCACTATGCATGCAACGGTCCTTCTTGACCTTTCGTCGTTTGAATCCGTCTAAGCAAGACGTAGATTATTACTGCTCCCAACGTTGTTGAATTTTACAGTCTTCCTGCGTGGCTTAGTATTGTAACGAAGGTCGCCACTTTACTTATACTGATGCAGTATTTGAGCATCCTAATTTGATGAGCAGTTTATTGTAGAAAGAAGATCTGGAAGAATTATTATATATTTCCATCGCCAGCTGTCCGTTATCACTACAATAATGTGTCCGCTTGCCGGCATTGCGAGTAAAAAGGCGTGACGTGCAACGATGCATTATTGACTGCAGGAGACTGAATTATGTATGTACCAGCATATGATTACTTTCATGTATTGTGATCTGCCATCACCGGTGTCATTACCTTGTCGAGTATGGCGGCTTGCGTACCCTGATTACCCCCAGAGCTATGCCAGCGGAAGTTTTACTCCTGGAAGGTTCTACCAAGCTGGACAGGTTTGCGCGGGCAGGGGTCAGACTAAAGCAGGTTGGGGGTTTTAGCATAGGGCTGACACCGCTGTCTGTGTAAAAAAAAAATTGAAGTTACGGAAACAACAACGAATAAACAAACTTTGCTGCGGGACGGACATCCGGAGTCTGAGGCTCGTATGACTGTCAGTGGTGAAAGCCGAAAGGAAGCCACTGACATGAGAACGGACATCCTGACCTCAAAACATGATACAAGAATAGGATTTTGGAATGTCAGGACAATGTACGAGACAGGTAAACTAAGACAGGTCACGGCAGAAATGAGAAACTGTAGGTTACACATCCTGGGGATAAGTGAGAGCAGATGGACAGGGGCAGGAAAAGTTAAAACAGCAACAGGAGAAACAGTACTTTACTCTGGAAGAGAGGATGGACAGCAAAATGAAGGTGTAGCCATTATTCTACAGAAAGGAATAGAAAGGACATTACTGGAATGGAAACCCATCAACAACAGACTGATAAGATTAAGATTGAGAGGTAGATTCACCAATACTACAATAATACAATGCTACGCACCAACGAATGACAGCGATGAAGACGTCAAGGATGAATTCTATCAACAACTGCAGAAAGAAATGGAAGACACACCTAGATATGATCTTATTATAGTAATGGGAGACCTCAATGCGAAAGCTGGTACACACAATACATATAATGAAAGAGTAATTGGGAAATGCGGCAGCGGAACAGCAAACGAAAATGGGGATAAATTAATAAGTTTCTGTAGTATTAACAACCTGGTCATTGGAGGAACACTTTTCACACATAAATAAATTCACAAATTAACATGAGAATCACCAAATGCTCGGGACAGAAACCAGATAGACCACATCATGATTAACGGTAGATGGAGACATGCATTACAAGATGTGAAGGTAAGAAGAGGTGCAGATGTCGGAAGTGATCACCATTTAGTAGTAGCAAAACTGAAAGTGAAACTAAGAAGGGCTGGACCAACTGTAACTACACTGAAACGGTTTGACATCAGCAAATTGAAGGACCCCCTTACCAGAAAAGCTTTTGCGGCTGACATAAAGAAACGATATCAATTTGCCAAAAGTCAGGAAAAGACATTGACTGATGATTTAGATCAGAAATTCAATTCCATTTCAACAATATATAAGGAAAGCAGCAAATCATGCTTGGGATTCCAGGAAAGGAAGAAGCAAAACTGGATAACACCAGAAACATTAAACACCATAACACTGAGAAAGGAAATGAAAAGAAAGAAAATAGAAGCGAAGTCCCTCAGGTTAAAGCAACTATATAGCGAACAGTAGAGTCAGCTGGACAAGGAAGTTAAACGCCAAACCCGAGCCAACAAAAGGAATTTCCTAGACGATCTTGCAAGACAGGCAGAAGAGGCAGCACTGAGAAATGAAATTAAGCACAGTATACAAAATAACTAAATTCATCAGCGGAAAACGAGGTTCAAACAATATTACATCAGTAAGAGATAAGCAAGGAAATCTCATCACGACAGCAGAGGGACAGGAAACAAGATGGGCAGAGCACTTCAGAGAAACTCTGAACAAGGAACCACCAGAGACACAATTGAATGTTCCTGAGGCTGAAAACGATCTAGATGTAAATACAGACTTTCCACGAAAAGAAGAAATCATCACAGCAATCAAAGGGAAAAGCTCCGGGCCATGATAACTTAAATGCAGAGCTATTTAAGACAGACCCTGAGCTAGCAGCAGAACTATTAGAACCACTATTTGCACAAGTCTGGAAAACAGGGACAACACCATCAGAGTGGAACAAAGGAATAATTGTTAAATTGCTCAAGAAGGGAGATCTTGTAGACTGCAATAATTGGAGAGGAATCACTGTTCTCTCAGTTCCCAGCAAAATACTAGGCAGGATAATTATACAGCGAATTTCAAAAGCAGTAGACCACAAACTGAGGAAAGAACACGAAAGATTTAGAAAGAACAGAAGATGTGTAGATCATATATTCACTCTCATGAACATTATAGAGCAGTCCTCAGAATGGCAAAGACAGCTGTACATTAATTTGGTTGATTTTGAAAAGGCTTTTGACAGCATACATAGGGACAGTTTATGGAAAATACTGAGGGCTTATGGAAATCCAAGCTGCATAGTGTCAATCATAAAAAGCCTCCATGCCAACTTTACGTGTAGTGTTGGGCGGAGCAACCTAACCTGTGAAGACAGGAGTACGACAGGGATGCCCCTTATCAACCACTCTATTTTTAACAGTCATAGATTGGGTGATGCGCCAGACAACAGAGGGCAGTCCAAGAGGAATAAGATGGACTACATTTTCTACATTGGAAGATCTGGAATATGCAGATGACATTGCACTACTAGCACATTCACATCAACACATCCAGGAAAAAAACGGATAGACTTAATAAGTTTAGCCAGCAGGTGGGCTTGAACATCAATTTAAAGAAGTCAGAGGTCATGACGCTCAATGGGAGCAACCCTGAGCCCATATCAGTAAGGAATCAGCAACTGGTACAGATAGACACCTTCACATACCTAGGATGCATTGTAACACCAGACGGCGGGGCAGGCAAAGACATCAACATCAGAATGAATAAGGTAAGAACAGCCTTTTTTAGCCTAAACAACATCTGGAAGTCCTCTCAATACAGCACAAGCACAAAATTAAGATTATATCAGAGCTGTGTGCTTTCTGTGCTTCTCTATGATGCGGAATGCTGGAGAGTTACAGAGAAGGAAATGTCGAAATTGTCCTCTTTTCACACAACATGCCTAAGAAATATTCACCGAATCTTTTGGCCGAATACCATCACCAACCAATATCTGCTTACTCGGAGCAAGCAAGAGGACATGCACACCATCATAGCTGGCAGACGCTGGAGCAGGGTTGGCCATGTCCTTAGAAGAGACCCCGATGCCATCACAAGAACAGCTATGCTTTGGACCCCTGAAGGAAAACGAAAGAGAGGCCGACCAAAAACTACCTGGCGGAGGACTGTGGAGGCTGAGATGCAAAGAATGAACCAGAGTTGGGGCACTGTACGAAGGATGGCCGCCGACCGAGCAAAGTGGAATCAATTTGTTGTTGCCCTACAGGACGCTACTAGGCGTGATGGCCACTGACTGCTTTGACGATCGGCGGCTAAGGATCAAAGAAAGAAGAAGAATGTATTGCGATACTTCGTAATTAAATGTACTTTTCCGTGGACTCAGCCACGAGAATCGTTATCATCTTTGTCCAAGTTTGAAGCAATGTTGTTGGACACCCACAGCGTAAACATATATATATATATACATCAGCACGATTACTCAACCACTCTCTCAAACCCCAATGTAACAGAGAGATATCAGACACTATTATGACAATACTGCATTAAAAAAAAAATTACTTGCAAGCATGAACCTGAATGTAATCTACTTGAGTTGGCAGGCACCGTCAAATGTGAAAGTTTTACACCTTTTCAAGGTACGCGAGGGCTGGGCCGGAACAAGGAAAAACATATTTCTTTTACCACGCAGTTTGTATTGATTGCAAATAGACACCTCTTGAATAAGTGACAGCTTCATTTCACTGTGGGCACAGATTCACTTAAAAGCGCCCTAAATGACAGTCAGGAATTATAGCAGACGCGAACATTTACCTGTCATCTCAATTAACGTAGGCAGCAAACAGCTTTTCGTCTGCGACTAGAAGGTTGATTTTTTCCAACTCAAACAAATTGCAGGTGTTATTTTAACCTTTGGGCAGCTACTTTGTCATAAAGTTATCAGGTGAGTTGTTTTGTCGTATTTATTCAAGTATTTATTGTTTTGATGTAAGAAATTCTTGACTTACTTGTATAACAAATTTTTAATCTTTTTCTTCAAGTACTAAGTCTAGTAGCGTCCGATTGGCAGAGTAATTATAGGTGTCGGGTTCTAATCACGGTACCGACACGCTCCAGTCTATCCAGCTGTAAATGGGTACCTGACTTTGAGTTAGCGAAGGAAAAAGCAGCGAGGAAGGGAACGGGTCACCCTATCTCTCGATGCTGGACCTAGTATGGTGAAGTCTTTTACACTTCCCTCCCTTACGGCAGTATCTGCTATGGGATTGCCTTTACTTGTATCTTTACTAAGCCTAGTGGCGTAGGTGATCACATCTCTCCACAACTTCCTATCTCCAGTACTGTTTATCAGATCTCTTGCTGACTTATTTCCATCCCATGATGTTACATTGTCCGCTATGTTCGCTGCTTGTAGTTCTCTATCTTTGTTTTGCTTCAGTCGTTCCTGTTATACCAATATATTCAAGCTATCTTTTTCTCATCACATACCCAAAGAAAATGGATTGTTTCTGTCTAACTTGAGTGATCACCATTGTATCTTTTTTTTTTTTTTTTTGTTGCTTGTCTTTCCTGTTGTCACAATATATTTCAGCCTTCGTCTTATCATTGGGTCGCATAAGAAAGTAGATTGTTGTTATTATTGATAAGAATCTACATTTGCACTCCGGGCAAACCCATAGGTGTAGTCTCCCTCAGCAAACGTCGAAGCGTATGAATGATAATTGTTTGTAGTATCTTTCCCTTATCCATACCCAGTATTCCCATTATGGGTGCTCTCGATCCTAGTCTATCAGTTCTCTCATTACCGCTTACACCTGCACGACCAGGACAGTAGATCCACACCAGTTCAGTAAATAAATTGCTGCTTTCTAATGTGAGAAACGACTCTTGTTCAATCAGGAATCTAGATGATTTATAATAATCCCAAATCCTATCATCTTTAAGTGCTGGTCATAGCGCTAACCATCATGTTTCTCTATATCAAAGAATCTACAGTATCGTGAACAATTCTGCTCTTGCCTCCTTATTAGGTGGCCAATTTATCAAGGTAAACCTCTCTTTGCATTTTTTTTTCAGTGTTAATTTTCTTTTCTATTTTGCTTTGAAGATTACCTATACACAGACTTTAATATCTAACTCAGACATAAAGGTTTTTTTATATTTGGACATGCGCCCTAATATAACCGACTAGGTTGAACGGGACGTACCTCGCCAAATCGAGGAAAAATTTTATTTAAAAAAAAAAATTAACTATAATTTTATGTCTGCATCATGGTTGACTGGTCATTAAAAATATAACATTAAAATAAAAATAAATTTTCATTTTGTGCTGGCAGATGAAAACAAACTTCAAATAATATAATAGCTCGCAATTAAAGGTCATCTTATAGCAGATACTGCCTTAGCGAGTTGAACAGAATCGGGTATCCATTTACAGCTGGGTATACTGCAGAGAGACTATCAAGTTTCAAGCCGGAATTCGGGTAACGTTGTATACTTTCTTTCATCATCTTTAAGTGCAATTCCAGATACTGAAGCTGTTCATGTTCTCCATAACTTCCTGTTCACAGTGCTTTTTATATATACGGAAGTTGTTTGGATTTGTGACTGTACCAACGACATTACGACAGTTGTTTTCCTTTGCCTTCCGGCCCTTTGTGTTTGGAAATTCCCGATATGTTTTACTAAAATGTATAATCTACAAGGTAGCAAAAACAAATAATATTAAAGGGATTTTTCATCGGCTCCGTTTCTAACTGGCAATTCTTTTAAATTTGTTTCTGTCCTTTTGCACTTTGTACAGGTTTTAACAAGGTAGATAATCAAGGAAGCACATAAAACAAGATATAACAATAACACATAGTACAAGTAATAAAAATATGATAGGAATTGTTATTGTTGTTCTTTATCTAGGGCTGCTGAGCGCTACGCTCTAGTGCAGCCAATACTAAGTTGTATTACCTTTACGTTTGTCTAATATTTATTTACTGTTTACAGGCCTCGGGTTTCCCTTCCTTATGTGTTATAAATGTTTATACAATATCAAAAACCTACCCTCTGTCCTGTACTTACTGTTCTTAGTCTACTATCATTTCCTAGACACAGTATTAAGGTCTTTGTCTTGTGTGGACTGACTTATACTGTATAATATGGGGAACAACTGAAGTGATTGCGTCATTAATAGGCTGGACTGCCCATGGTAAATTTACGATGTTATGTCTTGCGGTTCGCACAGATGACCCGTCATTGAAGTTTAATTTTTTGGTGATGCCTAGATGGCAGGGAGGATAGTGTGATTCGCTTGCATTGCTAGGCGGGGTTGTCGCACGGAAGGTCCTGGGTTCGAGTACTGGGTTCGAGTCCTGGGTAAGCACTCACGTCTGTTGTTTTTCTGTTGTCTAGTGTTCTACTTCTTTATTTCTTACGAGTGCCTGAAAACATACCTTTATGTTTGTCTAATATTTATTTAAGTTGAAGAGTCCTTGCTATTATCTACACTGTAGATCTAAACTTTTCCTGTGGATTTTCTGTCATTCCGAAATGTGTTGAGTTGAAGTCGTGAGCTTCTGTTTCTCCAACTTGGCTTGTATTTAAAGGATCGTCACATCTAGTCCTAAGCTAGGTTGAAGAAGCGAGTGGCATACTGTGCATTTCCCGCCATCCAAAGGCGGTCTCCAAAGATGCATAGTTAAAATACTGAGCTCTAGTTCTTGGCTCTCCCAAGGAATAGTCACGTCCTACACTGAGCCGCTTCTCAGCTTCACCTGCCTATCATAGCGTCCATAGTGAGGTCCTCCTGTATGCACGCAACCAGATAAAAGACAGAATTACGTCTGGAGCTAAAGTAACTCCCCCAAGCTTAGTGTGCAATGCTGGGTTCTCAACAAGTCTCACCACAGGGGGAATCCCTGCAAGTGTATGGATGATTTCAAGAGTCACTGTGGGTGTAATTAGTCTCACAGAAAAAGTTTCACAATAAAACACCCAAATCTACATACTGTTGCATTTTGCATAGCTGGTGGTCATATAAGGATGACTTCAGATATGCCTCCATGCATGTATAATAGGAATAACGTATCAAATAATATAAAATGATGACTATATCAGTTTAATTCATCCATTTAATATATGTCGGCTCGTCTCGGAACACAGGCCTTTACTATTTTAACTCAAAGTTTTCCTGCTAATTGTTATTACTTCAATGTCTTTATATGTCTTCTTTACAACCATTATGTCCATGTCTAATTATATAATCTATATTTTAGAACGTCTGTCGATTTGTCCCCGACAGAAGCAGAGGACGCATCAATGTTTTTGGTAATGAAAGTTAGACATTAATTGCATTGTTTCGCTTAACAATAATTTTGGGTCACGATATCAATGGATTTCCCAGTTTAAAAAAAGGGATTCTACAAGATCTTGACTCTCAATTTTGAAATACCATCCCAAAAATGAACACGACTGGAGTAGATGTGCTGGAGGTGAGATGTATAATTGAATTGAGGTACAATAGAGGGCATAACTGGAAATATGCTTGAGGTAAGAGGGACAACGGGAGACGTTATTGGAGTGGATGTGCTAGGAGTGAGATGTATGGTGGAGGACATGATTGAAGTGGATGTGCTGGAGGTGAGAGGTATGGTGGAGGACATGATTGAAGTAGATATGCTTGAGGTGAGAGGTAAGGTGCAATTTTGAAATAAGTACACTTATAATAATTTCTCTATGACACTTAGTTCTACCAAATGATCTCCTCTGTCATGATTGAATTACATGTGGTCATAAGAGGTACGACGCAGAATATGATTGGAGTAGATATGCTCGAGGTGAGATTAGTAGCTGTCATTGGGTTAATCCCAGAAGTAATCGTAAAAGGTTGGTCCTGGTTGCTCAGATAATAATGGTGACTCAGATGTACCGCAACCAGGTGATACATAAAAAAAATTCAGTTATTTTATTTTATCTGGGCAACGCTAGTATTCTCTATATGTTTTTGATCTTGCTCTATTTCGCTTACACTGGGTAATCCATAACGAGAACTGCCTTGCAAAGCTTTCAGTTTGTTTTCTCAATTTGTGCCCTATCCAGTCCCAGGGTCTTTTCTCACATTGTATTCCATCGGTAATTGGGTACTAGTTTGTTGATAAAATACTTTATGAGATTTTTCAAAAACAAAGCCCAAAATAAATACTAAATGATGACATCTGAAAAGATGCACCCAATTATGTACATCACTTGAAGTTACGAATTGTATACAATTTCAGTCCACACGCACTACACACACACACACACACACACACACACACACACACACGCACGCACGCACGCACGCACGCACGCACACACACACACACACATGTATATATATATATATATATATATATATATATATATATATATATATATATATATATATATATCGTTATCACGTGATCTATTTGAGAGCTAATCATCATCAGCTGCCATATTGACAATGAAAGTTAGCTGCAATGAATCTCCAACGTCTTCTGTCTCTTGTCTTGGTGGTGCACTCTGATAGGCTTTTATAACACACAAAGAAGGGAAACCCGAGGCCTGTAAATAGTAGATAAATATTAGACAAACATAAAGGTATGTTTTCAGGCACTCGTAAGAAATAAAGAAGTAGAAAACTAGACAACAGAAAAACAACAGACGTGAGTGGCTTACCCAGGACTCAAAACCCAGGACCTTCCGTGCGACAACCCCGCCCAGCTATGCAAGCAAATCACACTATCCTCCCTGCCATCTAGGAGTCACAAAAAAATGGTGCTTCGATGACAGGTCATTAGTGCAACCCGCAACACGTAACACCGGAAATTTACCATGGGCAGTCCAGCCTATTACTACCCTCTGTCCTGTACTTACTGTTCTTAGTCTTCTATCATTTACTAGACACAGTATTAAGGTCTTTGTCTTGTGTAGTCGGACCTATACTGTATGATAGGGGAACAACAGAATTGATTGCGTCATTAGATCTATCCTTTATGTCTCTATTAAAAAGTGATGTGAATGCAGCTCGTAAATTATTCCCTATTAATTAATACTAAATATTCTTTAAGTTCACACAAACAAAAACAAAAGCTAGAATAACTAATTGAAATTAAATTAACAACTGCATTGCATAAAATAAATAAATACACTTTAAAAATGTATATGATCCCGTTACACGCCCATAGTGGCATATTGGGAATATGGTGTTAGGCCCATATTTTCTTGACCATCGGCACACTAGGGGGGGAATGTGGTCAGTGTCGTGGAATATTCTAATCCACATATATAAATTATTAGGTAAATATGAAGCCTAACAAATAAAATTAATAAAGAGAAGAGCAATGGAAAAATAACAGTGCTGTCACAATGACTGTACTCGAAATCCCCTTGTTTTCTACTGCGTATGCAAATTGTAACGTTTCACGTTGATATTAAAGGCCTTCTGCAACATACACGCGTTTCCCAAACACACAATAAAATGTGCTGCCTTTCTAAGAAAAACCTTGAAATATGCAAGTTGACCTAAATTTTAAATTCCATTCATGTCTTTTTCTACACTGCGTTACCAAAACGAACGAACAGATGGACAAAAGGATAAAGAGAGAGGGAGGGCTGAAAATCAGGAACGCATGCAACACGCGTCGCGCGATACACAAATGCTACCATCACGCGTGTAAGACTACATGCACTAAATTTTTTTTCAGACGGACAGTGATAAAATACACTACCCTTCCCAGACAGCACATCTTCGAAACAGGAGGTAGAAAATACATATTTTGAACGCAGCCACGTAGCTCTTTTAAATTTGGATATTTGGGTTCCTTAGGGTTTGCTGACAAAGAATATGTAAAACGTTACGCAAATAGTCTAGGAATTAACAAGTTATAACCAAAATAAAATATTGGGGATGCCTGACAGCATGAAATCATTTCTGCTCATAAAATTTTTTTATAACATGTTTGAAAAAACCTTAATAATAATAATAATAATAAATTCTTTAAGCGCCAAACACGGCGCATAAGGCAGAAACCAGTGCTCTCCAGGTTGTTCGTTGTGACGCCACTCCTCTTAGCTCTTGCACATTATTTAGGCCCAACGTTCTTCCTTCTCTTATTATTGTTCTTCTGAGTGTTTCTTTTGGTCTTTCTTTTTTTCCGCTTACCCTCAGGAACCCAAGTGAGCGCCTGTAGTGGTATTTCTGTTGTTTTGTTTTTGCATTCGTAGGACATGACCGATATATGACCATCGTCTTTTCCTTATATAGTCGGAGACATATTTCTGCCTAGAGTCTTCTCTTATTTGTCGATTAGTCTTGAATTCTTTCCAACTGATGTTCATGAGTTTTCTAAGACATTTGTTCTCGAATGTATTCAGCTTGTTCTCCAATGATTTTGTTATTTTCCAACTCTCACAGCCGTATGATAACACTGAGATAACATTTGAATTAAACAGACGAAGCTTGGTATGTATATTCAATGATCGTAATTTCCAAATGTTAGATAATCTATTGAAGGCGCTAGCTGCCAAAGCAATTCTAGTATGGATTTCTCTTGTTGTGTCACCATCCTGAGTCATTTTACTGCCTAAATAATTGAAACTTTCAACTTTCTGTAGTTTTTCCCCGTTCAAGATGATATCAAAGGTCTCGTTAGAAAAGTTCATAGCTTTAGTTTTAGAGGCATTTATTTGGAGACCAATTTTAACCGAGAGATGACACAAATTATTTATTGCTTCTTGGGATTGTCTTGGTGTTGAACTTAAGAATGCTACATCATCTGCGAAATCCAGGTCCCCCAGGAATTTTCCATTTGTCCATTTTATACCCAATTGTTCATTGTGGGTATAGTTTCTCATAACCCAATCAATAGCTATTCCAAAAAGTAGTGGTGACATAATACAGCCTTGTTTCACCCCCTGTTGTTTCTACTGTAAACCATTCTGTATTCCCTTTATTTGTTCTAACACAACATCTTGCATTGTCATATAGCGCTTTGATTATATTCACATATTTTGTTGGAAAACCATAGATTGTAAGTATCTTCCACAATGATGGGCGGTGTAGACTATCAAAGGCTTTTTGAAAATCGACGAAGGTGATAATAAGTGGCGATTGCCTTTCCACTGATTCTTCTATAATTGTTCTTAGTGTGAATATTTGATCAATACATGATCGTTTCGGCCTGAAACCCGCTTGTTCTTCTCTGATCTTTTCGTCAGCATGCAATTTAAGTCTTTCTAACATCATGCAACATAATAATTTTCCAGGTACTGATAATAGAGATATACCACGCCAGTTATTACAGTCTGATAGATCACCTTTCTTCGGTAACTTTACAATAATACTGTCTTTTCATTGTTGTGGTGGTTGTTCTTCTCTCCATACTTCATTTATAATATCTAAAATTCTCAAGAGGTTGTTGTCATTAACTGCTTTAATCATTTCCCCTGAAATTTCGTCAACTCCAGCAGCTTTAAAATTTTTTAATCTCTTAACGGCTTGTTTGATCTCGTCCAGCGTGAATTCATCGCAAGTTATTGGCAAGGTGGTTGTGGATGTTTCATTATTAAAATCAGGTGTTACTGTTGGTGGTGGTCTGTTTAGCACCTCCATGAAGTGCTCAGCCCATCTCTTCATTTGTTCTTTTTCTGTTGGTATTGAATTCCCTAATTTACCTTTAACAGGTGTTTCCATAGCAAAAGGCTGGTGACATAGTTGTTTTGTAATTTGATAAAGGCACCTACTATTACCAGTTCTTGCAGCATTTTCAGCTTCTACGGCCAGTTCATTGATGAAATGTCTTTTATCTCTTCGAGTTTTTGTCTTCACTTCTTTATTTAACAAGTTATAAGTTAGTTTGCAAGATTCAACTGCATTATGTGTACTTGCTGCTAGTAGTTTAAGTTTTGCTGTTTTCCTTTCTTGTATTTTATCCCAAGTATCTTCTCTCATCCATTTTTTCTTTTTATGTACTAGGTATCCGGTGGTCGCTACAGCTGCTTCTGTCATTGCTGTTCTCAGTTGTTCCCATTTAGTATCGATTGTCTTGGTGGTGATATCGTTGTCAATTTTGCCTAAAGCATCGAAATAGTTGTTCATTTTGACATTATATTCCTTCTTTATATCATTTGATTGCAGTCTGTGTACATCTATTCTTCTATTTTTATTCGGTTGGTATAACTTCTTCAGTTTAATTCTCATTTTAGCTATGCAGAGGTTATGATCGCTTCCGATCTCTGCACCTCTGTATGCTCTGACGTCTTGAACTGATGAGCGAAATTTAGCGCTTATGCAGAAGTGATCTATCTGGTTCTTAGTTCTGCCATCAGGTGAATTCCATGTTATCTTGTGGATATTCTTATGTGGAAAGATGGTGTCTGCCACAACGAGGTTTGATATTTCACAAAGTTCTAGAAGTCTTTTCGCCATTTTGATTCAAACAGCCTATGCCATGAGTACCGAGATATCTTTGTACTCCATCGTTGTTGTCACCTACTTTGGCGTTAAAATCACCCATGACTGCTATTATGTCATGCTTGGGTATTGTGTTGATGGTACTTAGAAGTGCTTCATAGAAGTCATCTTTTGTGGTATCAAGAGCGTCGTTAGTTGGTGCATAACATTGTACAATTGAGAGCTTGAAAAAATCGTGTCTGAAATCTAGCTAATATTAGCCTCTCATTGATAGGTACCCAGCTGATAAGCGATGCTGCTGCTTTCTGTGTCATTAGGATGGCTACTCCCTCTGTGTGACGATTATCATTACTACCAGAGTATATAATTTGCTTTTTTTCTTCTGAAATATATTTTATGCCCTTCCCCGTCCATCTACACTCGCTGACACCCAATAAGTCCAACTTATAATTATCCATTTCTTTAATTACTTCTTCCAATTTTCCGTCTTGATACATAGTTCTTACATTCCAGTATCCAATTTTAGAAATCTCCTTAGCCCCCAAGATATTAGAGTGAGTCATGTTTACTGTCGAGCCTGGTTCTGTTTCGGTAACAATAGCTTGTTTTACGATAGTGAATTGTTAACTCACTGATCAACCCTCCGATCCAACCGACCGATTCGAGGGTTTCGAGGTCAGTTATAGGAAAATATCTACACCACTAGATACTCTGGTGTATCTTTTATTCTATAATTTAACATAACATGGTGATATCCATCGAAATATACACATTCCTGATGTTTTTCTTTCGGCGTCTAAGGTGAGAAACGAATTTCACCTCCATCTTGGAAGGGTAGATAACTTGCGTTACAGAAATAGCCTACCATGTAAACTCCAAATTGATTGGAGCGCAACAAATGAAAGACGAACCACGATTGGTCGGACTATAAATACTATCTTGGTTGTTAGGGAGACGTAGAAAGGTAACATTTTTTTCAAACACTTGTCGAAACGTGGCCTCATTGGCTAGACTTGCTGATATACTCACTTAGGAGCGTTAGTTCGAGACCACTAGTGCAAATAATCTTGATAAAGCGACAGTGCGTTGAAGCCAGCTCACATTTTTTGCTAAAATAAAAGCCTGGAACATAAGCAGATGGGAATTTGTGCCAGTAATTGTGCCAGAATTCATTGCTAATCAACGTATCTGTGTTTATTTCCATGAAATTGTGGTAAGCTTGAACCATTCAGTATCTTTTAATGAAAATTGAATGTAAATTGTTAATTTATGCCTGTATATATATGTGTAGTTCAGTGGCAAACAGGAGATAAAGCCTATAATGCTCCAGCCTGAACAGAGGGTGTCGGAGGGAAGTAAAACGGCATGGAATGGCCAAATAGTACACTGACACCTGGATGATTGATTAGACAGAAATAATGCTGGAAGTGCAGAGGCGTGGTAACCATTAAGGAGGTAAATACTGGTATAAAGTATTTCAGATGAAGCTGACAGTTGGCCTAACGCTCTGAACTCAATGTTTGTGTTTTTTTTTTTTTTTTTTTTTTTTTTTTTTTTTTTTTTTTTTTTTTTTTTTTTTGTTTGCGTACGCCCGCTAATACTCGAGGCGAAATCTCAGGTTATTACTATGTCTAACCTGACATTGATTTTACGTGAGTATCCCTTTTTACTTGTACAGAGACAGGTGTCCCTCGCCATTCAGGCAAATACTCTCCGATTTCGGAGGTACCCATTGCAGCTGGGTCGGCTCAGGAGCCGCCAATCCCTGGTCGACAACACTCCTTCAAATGTTCTCGCCAGGTCTCGAGTTAATCCAGTCCAATTCCCGGTCGACGAAAAATCCTCAAATGCCGTCGCCCGGGTTTGATCCTGAATCACCCGGTCGCCAGAGCGGTGTTGTAACCACTGCGCTAGCGCGACTCCAATGTTTGTGTTGTATTGTGTTCAGTGTAGAACTAGAGTATCAATTAGTTATGAAGTAGAAGGTATATCCTTCTTGTTTTCAGGGACCGTGGTCTTGATGGTATTGAGCTGCACCTGGTCAGAGCTTTGCTGAATCCAGAGTCGGACAGCATACTCCTTGGTTCAATTAGCTATCAGTGAGGTGTCTCCAGAGCCCAGAGGAGAATTCGAGCAGAGGAGTCCTTTCCTGCCGCCATCACTCAAGATAAGCTGATTTGGCCAGCTGAGCTCAACATTATGTCCCCACATCTTGAAATGACTTTGTAAAAATCACCTTAAGAGGGGAATTTAATTGTCTTAATATCAGGAACTGAGAACATCTCCAATACTAGTTTCCTTAAGACAAACTATTGAAGTCATGATGACAAATACCAACAGAGCTTGAACAAAACAAAACCAGTATTACCTCATTTTACTACTACACAACTGACACACATAGGATATTTTTAATAATATATGTCACTACAATATTCATATTAATCCATTCTGTACATAACTTGTAATGAAAATTGATTGTGATTCCTGGTTCCTTTGTAATTGAATCAGGACACATATTCATTCATATCAGCAATGAATACATATTGTTATTTGAAAAGTTATCAGTGACTCCTTAAGATATCCTTTAGAGTGTTATATGTATGTGAGTGTCCAGTGTTGTCAAGTATAGTGGAATAAATTAAATTGTTTATCTGTCTGTTGTTGTTTTGACTTACACTTCATCCTACACATACCCTAGACACATAACGTAGTCATCACACTATTGCAGAATAATTCTGACTGAGATATATAGATATGTGGTAGCAAGTAAGGTTATCTATAATACACTACTCTTAATAGATATAGATACCTTCACAGCTGATCTCAGTCAGTACACTAAGTCCCCTATAAATATTTATAACATCCCACTTCACCACAGTCAGCACATATATATATATATATATATATATATATATATATATATATATATATATATATATATATATATATATATATATATATATATGGACGCCTGTGGACCCCTGAAGGAAAACGAAAGAGAGGCCGACCAAAAACAACCTGGCGTAGGACTGTGGAGGCTGAGATGCAAAGAATGAACCAGAGTTGGGGCACTGTACGAAGGATGGCCACCGACCGAGCAAAGTGGAATCAATTTGTTGTTGCCCTACAAGACGCCACCAGGCGTGATGGCCACTGACTGCTTTGACGGTTGGTGGCTAAGGATCAAAGACGAAGAAGATATATATATATATATATATATATATATATATATATATATATATATATATATATATATATATATATATATATATATATATATATATATATATATAGTTTACAATTGCAGATGGATATATACACACAGTTTCACAATCTAAAAATTAATATTTTGTGGAGTGTCATTTTTAATCTTGTGGCCTGGTGATTTTTTGGGTTGTTTTCGAGTACCATATGCACTTATCTTGTTGAGAATGGCTCTACAGTCAATTATGTAACGGGATAATGGGTGTGACCACGCTTTGAGAAATGAAGCTGTTCCGCGATTTGAATGTCCTCCTGGACTTTATTCATCGAACATGAAGTCACGATGTTGTGCAGTGTTGTACAGGCGTGTCTCTTAAATCACAGTATTCTGTGTTCTCGTTTACTCATAGGAACCTGCAACAGTCACAAAACAAGGCTATGATATATGTAGTTTACCACAAGTACGTCTGTCCGGTGACTGACTGGCCAATATAGATCAGCGCCCTCATTTATGACAACGCTGTCATGATCCCGTGATTTCATCAGTCAGGAGAGTACGTTGTATTTTTATTCTTAAAAATTATAATATTAAAAGGCAACCTGAAAATGCATTTAGGGCTACTAACATAATTTTAAAATAAATACCTTTATAACTATTTCCCTTTGACATTTAGTTCTGCCAAATGGTCTCCTCTCTTAGTATTGAACTCTGAGCCTAGCCCTGATAAGGACTGTTAGCCAGTGCAGCGCTTCGATTCCCAGTCCTATAAAAAGACTAACAGTCTCTCATGTCTAGCCAGATGTTCTGAGTCCTCAGAAGGACTTGCTAGGCTGAGTCAAGGCGGTTCTAGGATTTATTTGTTTGTTATATTCAGTGGAAGACCATCTTCAGCTGTCATGGTGGTTGGGGGTACGAAGACAAAGCACAAGCAGGTAGAGCTATGGCAATCAAGTTTTAAATATTACATCAATTTGCATGACACAGATAAATAAACTATCGTTTTATACACTTACAGACATACTCATCAGTCACAAATTGTATTATTAGGACTCTCTGGCTTGAAGCTTGTCACAAAGCAATTCGGCTAGTTCGACGCCTTCTCAGCTGTATGCTGTGGCTTGTATCTTATCAGAAGTGTTGTTCAGTCAGCTTGATATCGTCTCAGCTGTGTGAGATTGATGTGAATTCGGGAAGTATTGCAACTGTATCTGAAAGGGGCTTATATACCCTTTTTCTGAGGCTGTGTTTCGATAGCAGTTGACATTTTGACTTTGTCCTCCTATACGCCAGCAACTCTGACCGATGATATTTCTTCAGACTGACATTTTACCAATTCCGTAAAAGCAGGGTTACGGTGATTTACGTTATATGGTTGAAAATCCAGTGAGAAGTGAAATTCCACGGTGTAAATCACAGATAGAATTATTATTTACCGTCAAATCATAAAGATACTTATTTTCCACGGATAAAATTCAATGAGAATGATAATTACAATTAAACTATCAGAGATAATTATGATTTACGGTTCAATTGACAGAGTGTTTTGCCCGTCTCGCTACAAATATGATACCCACAATTATCACTATCACCGTCATACTCCCCTTTTTGCTCCCTATAGAACATAAAGACCCCTGGTGTAGCAAAAGCCGAAACAAAAACTCTTACAGTAAATTTTGAAGCTATTGGTTTACGCGAGGATGCTGCATGTTCCATACACAACATTGAAGAGTCACTTTATATGACACGGTGGTGGTGGTGGTGGTGGTGGTTATGGTGGTGGTGATGGTGGTGGTGATGGTGGTGATGGTGGTGATGGTGGTGGTGGTGATGGTGGTGGTGATGGTGGTGGTGATGGTGGTGGTGATGGTGGTGGTGGTGGTGGTGGTGGTGGTGGGGTAAATCCTGTTATTTTTCTTTCCCTTTCATTTTGTCTCCTTAGAAACTACACAGGGCAATGATCTTCTTCTTCTTCTCCTCTTTCATCTGCTTCTCCTCCTTCTTCTGCTTCTCCTCCTTCCGCGTTCAGTTTGTAATCATGCTAAATCTGCCGGTCTGTGGGAAGGACCAAGTACACAGTCTTTCTCAAGTCTGTTTCAGGCAATAATCTTTAATTATATATCCATATGTTTTAGTGATAACCTGTCAGGAGTTGTAAAGGACATTTCAATCCATTAGTTAAAAAAAAAATCCGTTGTGAAATGTTTTCCTCAGATAGTTCAGGGATTTTCTCTCCTTGAAGATCACACCATCCACTTTGATTTTGAAATAAATGACCATTGTCATCGTGAAATTTCAAAATGTAATGTGGAGTCTCAACTTTCGGTGCTAACTCGTTCATTACAACTGATCATATATTACAAAATATCGTCATTTTGTTTATTCGTTCCTTCTGGAGCATGGAGCTGACCATTGTCGCTCTCACCAGTCAGGTAGCCTGCTCCAAGCATTCATATGCTCTTGAAGAGGTGGTTTATGTAACAAGTTGTTTTACGTGATGTTGGTTGTTAACACCATGCACAACCTCATATTCGTGGCCTTGCACTATTTGCCGGATGTAGCAGTCAATGTTGGTTTGGTTTGGTTTCGTTTGGTTTCGTTTGGTTTCGTTTCGTTTTAAGGACCATCTTCATTGCACACGGAAAACTCAATAAGTTCTCCGATCTCCTCCATTAGACCAGACAAGGAGGATGTTAGCACAGTGCACGAACTTCGTAGCACACCGAGGATCCCAAAATATGTATACATGAATCATACATTCTATAAATTTGTTTGTGGTGGGTAGGTTTCCTAATTTTTAAATTTGTCTAGCGCTGCGGCAGTATGGCGTACTCTTTACGATTTTCAACTGCCGAAGGATTTTGAACGCGTGCAACTTGAACATAGGACCTCCTGTTTTGTTTACCCTTATCCGAGAAGTCTAGGCATCCTATCTCACTACCCAGCAGATCAGAGGGGAGTATGACATCATTATGAACCACTGGTTTAACAAAAAAAATTCCATCAAATCTATTCCTTGTACTGGGAGCAAACCCGGGACCCTTAGGATTAGAGGCGGATGCAATACTTGTTAGCCAATCAGCGAATGTGGAAAACATAGTACACTGCAACCAGTTTTGGGGATGGCCATGAAAAAAGATAGAATAAAAAATATATACAAAATATTTTAAACACATGCTTTTAATGCACTAAAAACCCAAAAATAATTTTTCAAGTAGTTTAAAGCTTGCAGTCAAAAAATGTAACATCACATTGACAGAAAGCATGCGGCGCTTAAGCGCTAATCATATATTTTATCCATAAGTGTCTAATGAAGTTAATGTCATTGTTGATTTCGGTTTTTGATCCTTTGAAGATTTAGTTGAATAATGGATTTTATATTATTATTAGTCCGTGTACTTCTTACTTGATCTTCAAGTTATCCTTAATCGAGCCATTGTGCTGATTAGATGTTTTTCGCGAATGGTGAGTAATATGACCAATTCAATTGGATTGAAGCGACAACGATGTGATTTCTTTGAGTCCACAAAACAGTACATATTTATTATGACATACAAGGTAGTTGATTCAAAACATCCAAATATTTACATCAGACTTCTGCGCAGTCTAGTACAGTCTCATATACATTATTTGCTCTGTCGTCAAAAGGTCTGACTATTTACACGCGATGCCGTATGTCGGTCATCCGGTAATGAAAAGCCATAGTTTTGGCGAAGATAAAGATTCTGATAATCATAAATTTATACTCCCTTTTATTCCTAGTTCACGAAACTTAATCATCGATAAGAATACTCCAACATTGTATTCATAAAGCAAGATAGCTGACCCCGTAGCTTATCTTCAAAAGGACTTCAGCGCAATTCAATCTATACTGGGAGTAATGAAGAATACGTTCGACTTGGACAAAGTTCGGAGTCTGAAGGTTCAAAATATAACGTTGTCATGTGTTAGCATACCAACGTAACACGTCATCATAATCCTAGACAACTATACAAATTCGCGTTCAATAAAATACCGGGAAGCGCGAAACATAATATATATTTATAGCGTCTCAACCCCTTAACGCGTAACTTTAAAAGTGCTCACAATATTAGTGGCCAACATCATAAACCATGTCGTAACAGTCATGCAGAATCAGCTCCCCACGCTTTTTTGGCAATTTGATGTTACATTTTTCGACTGCAAGCTATAAACTCCTTGACAATATATTTTTGGGTTTTTAGTGCATTAAAAGCGTGTGTTTAAAATAATTTTGTTATATTTTTTTTTCTTCTTTTTAGTGTTAGAAAAATTATGACATGCTAAAACATAAACAATATTTTTACTTATTGTAAATCTGGTCTAAAATTTCTTAAGCGATCAATTTCTTTTAGAGCGTCAATATTACATGGCTTTGTGCCTGTTAATTTGGTGCAATTAATTTCTTCAATTTGAGGGCCATCTAGAGATCGAACTCGACTTTCCCCTCATTCATAATTTTATAATTTGGATTGTTTCTCTTGATCTAGCTAGACACTTGTTTGAGTACTGCCATGTTTTACGCATAGAAATAAAAAAATCACATCACGCTCTCTTGAATGTTTAATTAACTTGATTATGGCCCATGATATGTTTACATTTCTTTACGAAGAAACTTTAATTACTCATAATGTCATAATTACAATATATAATTATTAAATAATTGACTGATTATTGTATTGTCATCAGGAATACACAACTATGCCAAGTTTCAGAGCTATTGTTCATCTGGAAGTGATTGAAAAATCGATTGCAAGATTTGAAAGTGACATGAAAGTGAGATGAAAGTGACATACAAGTGAAGTTAAATAAAAGCGTGTAAAAAAAGGTGGTTCATCTTACTGGGACAAATGGCAAAGAAACAGCTAACGTTGTGACCACAAGGCCTTCGTCAAAGAACGTAAAGAATGTTAGAGCTAAGTGGGAAACATCAGAAAATAGAAATAGGTACTACCCGTAAAGTCTACTAAGTAAATTAATATGAGACAAACATAAACTCTTACAGTAAATTTTGAAGCTCGTAGGAAATAAAGAAGTAGAAGACTAGGCATCAGAAAAACAACAGACATGAGTGGCTTACCCAGGATTTGAACCCTGGACCTTCCGTGCGACAACCCCGCTTAGCTATGCAAGCGAATCACATTATCCTGCCTGCCATCTACGCATCACCAAAAAAATGATGTTTCGATGACGGGTAATTAGTGCGAACCACAATACATAACACCGGAAGTTTACCATGGGTAGATGGCAGGCAGGATAGTTCTTTTTTTTCTACGAGTGCCTGATAACATACCTTTATGTTTGTCTCATATTAATTTACTGTTTACAGGACTCGGGTTTCCCTTCCTTATGTGTTATAAAAGTCTAATAAGACCTAGCGTGTCCTTCGATAAGAGAGCGCGCCACGACACCCTAGAACCATTAGTACAGTATCTTCATTTTAGTTTGTGTTCCCTAAGGAGCATAAAGCTACAGATGCATCTGGCCTCCATGCAGGAAGCCTGCACAAAACGTGCATAAGCTATTACAGAAGTTGTTTCTAAAGTAATTTGTTCTATATGATGAAGTTGCCTACCCCCTGAACAAACGTTTAGTCGCCTGAAGGAAGAATAGTCCGTTTCTTTCTTTGTCTCATAAGGGACATTGTTGTCCTGTAAATCGTTCCAAATCTGTCTTCTTCTTCTTCTGCGTTCGTCATGAAAAGGACGTTGGTTGCGTTGTGTCGCCGTTTACAGCAAAGCTGCGATATCTGCTCCTTTCGGTCCGACACATCCGACTTCGGCACAGCATTTTTTAGGACCGGGTTTGCCTTCCCACTTCGATCCCTACTCTCTCAGCCAGACTGCAGTGGTGCAGCCTGTTTCCAGGACCACCACTTGGAAGTGGAGTAGGGTCTTGGTCAGCTCTGGTTTGCTGACCCTGACGCAAGCAGTCAAGCTACGGGTCGCTGACTGCATTTTTACATCACAAAATGAGTGTTAAATAAACATTGTATCATAAAAAAAGGATCCCTTTATACGCCTATTGAGGTATAGTGGGAATACATACGGTGTTAGTCCCGTATTGTCTTGACCATCGGCACACTAGAGGTGATGTGGTCAGCATCACGCCGGCTGCCTTAACCTTCCTAGAGTTGCCCTGGTACCCAATTCATGAGGATGGGTCGACCCCCGGAGCCGTTTGCGGTCTAAAACATCCCACATCAACTGGGGATCGAATCAAGGACCACCGTTCTAGGAAGCCAGTGCACTAACCACTACATTATCGCGGCTCCGTTATAAAACATCTTCAAACAAATAAAAGATTGTTAATGGTTATAAAACATATAAAACAAATTAACTTAAAAAACACCCCAGTAAATTCACATTTTATGTTCGACCATGTGCAGCGAGTAGTGATAATGATGTTTTTGTTATTTAACTATGGCTACAGAGCTTGACGCTCTTTCGCAGCCAAAGCTAAGTTGAAGAAATTACCTTCTCTCTGTAGCTGTTGAATGGAGTTGTACACAGTGTTTGTGATTGTTTGGGAGCCCAGAATTAGCTTTCCTCTTTCTGTGGAGAGTCCTGGGAAATTTTGACCAGCACGTGCTGAGCTGCTTCCATTGTATGGGTACATTTTAGGCTCATGTTTAATTTGTTTAAATGTTTGTTGAGTATGTTGAGTATGTTGAGTAAGGCGTGTTATTTGTGCTCTGGTTCATGCGTTGTAGGTTGTTACTGTTGTTATTTTTGGCGATTTGGTAGGTGGGTCTGGAAGCGGGTGTTTTTTAAGTCTTTTATATTTGCTGCAACTGCCAAAGAACTTGTCAAAAGTGGACTGGATTGACTACATTTTTGCAGCATTCTAAAGTAAGAAATAACTTCATCTTCTTTTTTTACACCTTAGAAGTTCATATGTTTTCAATGTTAAAGTGTCTTAACATTTAGACCTAACTCTGCCATTTCTATTTAATGTAAAGCCCTAATTTCTATACGACCTTTTTAACCTTTCTGATCTGGCACTTGATTTTATGGTATTAATCTATCCATCATGTCTAATTCGTGACCTTCACCAAATAAAACAGTTGAAAATACCAATGGCTCTTACGAAAGTAAACAGAAAATCTATCATCTAAGTTAGACCACTCACCACTTCATCACATTTAATTGCCACTTTGTCTGCTAAGTTCTATAAGGTTTTTAACTAAAGTTAATCATTGCTCAATATCCTTAAATTCCTCATAAAGATCGTATTTATTAAACCGTTAATTCTGCCCGCGCTTTCTTGTTGTTGAGTTATGTCATTCACCTCTTAAGCAATTAATTTCACGAAGTTCGCTTAAGAAGCAATATGACACGACGACTTTCACAAATGATCTATTTGTGTTCCCAGTAATGTTAGTTAGGAAAAGAAAGGAATAATTGTGTGTATCAATTTTCCACAATGATTCAAACATTATAATGAAATGCATTTTTCAAACGCCGCCTCTGTGACACAATTGATTCTATTATGTGCGTCTAATGTGCTGGCTTTGAAACAAAGGACTCACTAATTTTGATAACTGCGTAATGGATGCTGAAAAATCTTCTAACTCTATTTCTTCGTGGGTTTTACATGTCTCTTTATCTGTCTGTAAAATATTTGCTTTGATAGGATTTCAGGGACTTGCAAATGCAGGGACAATTTCAACTTGTTTCAGTCAGACAAGAGTTTTTGGACATAACGGAAATGATATTTGCAAGAAGATACAATTGATTAACCGTGTGTTGTTACCGGGAATTTCTGGGAAGTCAAAGTAAAAATAGGACCTCTGAACACTCAAACGTGTCAGACAATGTGACTCGCATGAGGCTGCCAACCTCATCATGTAAAACATAATGACACATAAAGCAGCGGTGCAAGAGCATTAAATACTTGAACGAGGCTTCATGCACAGGGACCAACAACAGTGGTGGCTCCGCGTTCTGTAAAGACAGCAAAAGTGAATGATGATCATGATGATGATGTTGATAATGATTTTATATTATTTGTAACGTTTCTTTACCATCACTTAATAAATGAATAAAGTTATTAGAAAAACCGAAAGTGACAAATAAAAGTTATTGTTATTGTTGAAGAGAATCGACGTCATTGCACTCCGGGCTAACCCATAGGTGCTCAGTCTCCCTCAGCAAATCTCAAAGGGTTTGAATGCTAATTGTTCCAGATGCGCCCTAGCTGTATACAAGACGGATGTATCCTCTCATAGGCCCATCCCTACTGGTCTTTGGTTTGATGCCAAATTCTAACAGTATTAATCATGATGCTTCATCGAATGCAATGTCGTTCTCTTAAAGGGAATCATTAATTGTCCTAAGTATTTCTCCGTCATCCATATCTAGTATCTCTATTAGGTAATCTCGAAGCTAGCTTGTCAGCTCTCACATTACAGCGTACTCCTGTATGACCATGACCGTGGATCCACACCAGTTCCTGAAAATTCAGAGCTTCCACGGACGTTTTCTATTCATGCCGTAACCATACATTTTTGGATCTTCTGAAGCATGGACTGAGAGTGCGATACAAGAACTGCTCTATTCAATGCAGTTTCAGATATACACCTCAGGGCCGCAGTAGCTGCCTCTATTTCCATTCTCATGCTGGAGGTTCTTGTCATGTAAGCTCCGTTCTGTTCAAAGACGACACTGCCCTTTACCCTTGCATAAAAGACCTATCCCGATTCCTTACCACGGAGTACAAACCCATCAGTGTACAATGACATCAAGATTCCCGGCATGATCATTTATCAGTTGATTAATTGTTAGCTATGCTTCCCTAGCTCCAAGCTCTGTAGTCAATGGCAAGGCTGATGATTTGCTGGTAGTTATTCAGTTCTCACGTTACTTACACCACCCTTTCATGTTAGACAAATAATACTTATTAAGGCTTATTAATACAATATTCTATACTTGTTGGTAAATTTCGAAAATCTTAAGAATTTTTATAAATTAAGCACGGAATTGTTTTTAAATATGACACACTAAACTAGAAATAATATTTTCTGCGTCCGTTGTTTTTCTTCTCTCCCAATGACTATATCATGCCTGTAAATTTTAGATTGCGAAAACTCCATATTCATTCTTTAAAACACGAAAGTTCAGACACTACATCTTTGCTTTTAATCCAGTATCTCAGAAAATGTTAATAATATAACTTCTACGCTGACAATAGATAGTTTTAATAAACAGTGTTCATTCATTCATTTCTGTATTTGTTTTATATGGAACCAACAGCTGATCCTCTTGCAGGAAGCCTGCACAGATTATTCACGTGCTTTGCGGTGGTGGTGTCTGTAGCTATATGTTTGACATTATGAGGTTGCCAGCCCCAATCACGTCGTCTTATTAGTCGACTCTTTAAACACCTAAGGAGCGTGTAGTCCTAATGTTTCTCTGTCTCATCGGAGACCCCGTGTAGGAGGCAGGAAGCACTGAACCGGGAACACGCACTGTACAGTGTTCCCTAGCGTTAAGTGTGTCCTGCCTGCAACACCGGGGCACTACACGGCTCGTACACAATTTTATACACATTTATTTATTTAGACACGCTCTGAAAAATGTTAACTTTGTAAGACATACAAATGCAGTGTTGCTCTCACTCTGATGCAATTATTTAGTAATTCACTTTTATACTATCTCTGTTCTTTCTTGTATTTACAGTGCATATCTGGACATTTATACTTGTCCAACGTTATGAAAAATTCAGCAGGAACATAAAATTCAAGACAAATCCAAAATACATAACACTTGCTGTAGCAATTCCATTTTAAAGCGTCCTTTTGAATTATTGTCAATTGAGAGATTGTCATGAATTTTGAAGCAGAGCAAATAAACCAATATTATAGAAAATGTTAGAACCAGAGTAAATTAGATTTGTTTTATAAAACAGAGGTTCAAGGACATAAGCATTGTATATTATTAAATATGAATTGAGTTCAAACCACGGAAAAGATTAAATGACGGAAATTCGTGTCTCATACATGCAACAATACATGCTTTATTCTCCTATTTAAAAAAGTATGTTTACGTATTAAGAATTATATAGTGGCTCAGAAGTTCATTGTGTTTTTTAATTAATTTTTGTTTTGTTTTTATCGTCGTTTTTAATTTTTGTTTTGTTTTTATCGTCGTTTACTTTTTTATTTCTCAGAAGTTGAACCGTGAACTGTTTAAGCACGCGACGTACAAGGAACGCCCCTTTTCCCCCTCCCCCCAGTACATCGTAACCCAGCACGGAGTATTACAAGTTGTCACGGGATTGTCTCCCCTGCTCTGCGGCAGTGGTCCAACAATGGCCAAACTTAAAGTATAAAAATGAGAGACCTTGAAGGTATAAACTTTCGAAAAGATTACTCTTGGAAGATATACAAATAGGATAGTGCTTCTATTGGAGGAAGCCTCAAAGAAATTTTTAGAAAGCAAGCATAAAAACAGAGGTCATCTAAGTCTCATGAACTTTTTGTCTTCAAACATGTTCTGTAAGAAAAAAACAATTTGCTGGTATTGTCTGAGCCCCCAAATGATTCATTGAATAAAATATTACTTTAATATATCTGAATGGTTATTTATTTCTTCTTCCTCGTTCGTCCTGAAAAGGACGTTGGTTGCGTTGTGTCTGTTTACGCCGGAGCTGTGATATCTGCACCTTTTGGTCGATACATCCGACTTCAGCACGGCAGTTTTTGGGACCGGGTTTGCCTTCCCTCTGCGATCCCTACTCGCTCAGCCAGACTGCAGTGATGCAGACTGTTTTGAGGACCACCACGTGGAGTTGAAGTAGGGTCTTAGTCAGCTCTGGTTCGCTGACTCTGATGCAAGCAGTCAAGCTATGGGTCGCTGACTGAATTCTCTATTGCTGCATCTTTGGGTCCCTATTATGTATTTAAAATAATTGAGTCATAGGGGTACAATTCAATCAATAATGAATTAAATCAAGTATCAATTTGTATTTACAGATTGCATATTTAATAATCAAACATAGTTAACAACGCAAAAAATAGAGTTCTTTAAACAAAACATGAAGCACTGATGTTTTTATCACTGGTAGTGATTTTAAAGAGGCTTCCATTAAAAAAAGTTCTTTTGCTGGGCCTGACTATAATACGTAACTAGCCAGGTATTGACGATGGTTTGTTGTTAGTGTTGGGTTCCGTCACTGTTGGTTCCCAAAGGTGTTGACTGCTCTGTCAATCGTCATAGTATGTGGCAGTAGCACGTCACTGATGTAATGCTAAGGCTAACCACTAAAACTGTCAAGGCAAAAGTCTTGAAGACCCGTTTCATGTACGCGTCTAGCGTAGACTGCTGGCTGCTTGAACCTTAGACTAGTACCACAAACAGGGAGAAAACAAATGTTTCTTCTAAGTGTGGGGTCTCCGGACATAAGAATCTGGAGCCCTCCGCGAAAAATCCTCGCTTCCAGTCCACTACAAAACAGGGAGAAAACAAATGTTTCTTCTAAGTGTGGGGTCTCCGGACATAAGAATCTGGATCCCTCCGCTTCCAGTCCACTACTTCATCTTTCTCAGATACATTACCCTCTCGGAGGATTAATGTTAAGCCGTGAGTCGGATGAAAGTGTGCTTGGACAGCGGAAAACTACAATTGCATTATTATAAAATGTTTGAATATACAAATAAACGTATTAAAATGTTAATATAATAAATATGTACACAATGATATCATCATCATCATCATCATCCACTCCTTGCTCCACATGGAACCTGGGGTTACCTCTGCTTTTGGGTTCCTTGTGAGGACACTCGCACAAAGCAGTCACCTGCTTCATCAGGTGTGGTTCATGAATCGAATCATTCTATATCCCGAAGTTGTCAGCCTCGTATAAACCGGTACATCCACAAGCAATTAACACGTGTTAAGTGCAAAGTTACATATTACAATTTACTCCGATTATTGAGAATAAATTTACAGACTTCTTGCATAGTTTTTAATAGGCCGTGTTACAGGTGGTCAGGGTATTACTTTAATTATAATCCTAATGTTATTCTGTATGTAGGTGTTTAGTATTCATTGTTTCCAGTACTATAGTCGAGTTTTCTTTCTGTCTAATATCAGAGGATCTTCTAATACCTGGCCATGTCCGTATTTTGGAACCATGCTTCTATTCGTTACACTGGCAGTCTGAAATGCCCTCTTGATGAGATGGAAAAGCAGTGAAGGAGTCTAAAATTGTCGTCAAATGATACGCGACATTTTTGCTGACACGCCCATGTTGTTTCGTTGGAAAAAAACTCAAGCAGAAGTGGTTTATTTTAGCACTTCTATGTCAATCCAACCATGAGTTAGTATATGATATCGGTAGTGGTCTTTGTTTCCCCCACTACCTTCATCTGTAGAACATTCTGCATGACACAAGATATTTTATTGACATGTCATATCCAAATTCATCTGCTTGTCTTTCGTGACCATATAAGGTCTTGCTTCTCTCGTTTCGCCTGTCTTGTTAACAAACTCACTGTTTCACATATTTAACATTATAATCTTCCCCCAGATGATATTTCCTTGTAAACATTTATCACAAATCCATCTGTCGGAAGTATTACATCACTGCCCGTGTCTTAATCTGCAGCAAGATGATCATTTCCTATATCTCAGTTGTTGTTGTTGTTTTGAAATGGTGATGGGTGAAGAGCGGGCACTTAACAGCTGGCCATTATTGCCTCTTCTCGTTCCATCTTGGTCTACTCTGTTCAACCTGAAAATTGGTTATAATTGGGGTATTTAGTGTCATTTTATTTACTAATTTTGTTTTAAATTTAAATAACTTTTATCTTTTGCAGTTGCTGGTTTTAATTTATATTAGTATTTGTCATTTTATTTTCAGTTTTGTATTGTTTATAGATAACTATTGTCCTTTGCACTTGGTTTTAATTTGTATTAGTATTTGTTCTTTTTGAGTTGGTGTTTTTTATTTTTTGAACCTCGTTATCTTTCCTTGTCCTATGAGTAGTTAGTAAGTTTGCTATATTTTTCTGGGTTTTTTAAAATGATTTGTTAGTTTTTGTTGCTTAATTTCTATTTGGTTGAATGTCTTTTCTGAAGTATTATTTTTGTTATTGTTGTTAATATTGTCATTGTTACTAACCTTATATGTTTTCCTTTGTTTTATATATATATCGTTTAAGTATTGATTGGGCTTCCCCTGGGGCATATCCCAGTGAGATCTGCCGTGCATTTTATCATGTCATGTTTGCGAGCTTGCTCCTTATCATGCGGCAACCTTTTTAGCGTGAATCTTCTCAGACAAGTCAACTCCTTTGCTACGCCTCTCCGATAACAAATCAGGGTTTTTACCTTGTGCCATCGCGCGCAAAGGTAATTCCAGCTTATCTTTAGCCATCCTTTTCTATCTGGTCGAAAGCGGTTACGTAACGTAAACAACGTCACCCTACACGAACAGAAGCCAATGTTGCTTCAAAACAGGTAAAGCACTCAGCTAAGATTAGGGAGTGACAAAGTAGAACAAGATAAGATAAGAAAACCTTGAATAATGAAAGCGAAAACAACGAAAAGGAGCGGGTAAGAAAAGGGAAAAGGAAGGGCACAGGAGAAAGTTAAAAGATGTCACACAAAAAAGTAACTATCGAAGATTTGGCTTGTCACACAGGTACGTAAATACTTGCTACATCGGTTCAGTCAGACAAAGGGTTCTTCAGTCATTCAGTTAGACGAATGCTGTGTCAGTCAATTGAACAACGGTTTATTTAGTAAATCAGAGAATTATTGCTTCAGTCAATCCGACAACGATTGCCTTGTCAAATAAAGATTTGATTCAGGCGATCAGTCAGACAATGGTTGCTTCAGTCAATCAATTAAACAATGGCTGCGGCAATAAATCAGTAAGACAATGGTTGCTTCAGCCATTCAGTCAAACAATGGTTACGTCAATGAATCAGTTAGACAATGATTGTTGCAGTCAATCACCGGATAACGGTCGCTTTAGTCAATCATTCAGAGAATGGTTGACTCCCTACCTCCAACCTGTAGCTCTGTCATAGTGTCTCTCCATCACATGTTTTAGGATCTACCTTGCTCATCATTTCCTGTAAAGTCTCAGACACCGTATAAGTTGTTTCAGAGATCGATTATACTTAGACACAAGACAAAAATAGCATGCGTTCCGACTTCGGCGTCTTCGTTAGAGGCACGTTGCGCCGCAAAGAAATACAAACAAGAAAAGTGTAACCCATTTTAAATGCACCCCTGTGATACCGTGACCCGAAAGGAAAGCACAGAATAGTAACAAAGTAACCTATCATACATTTCGTAAAAAGCTATTAAGGAAAGTTGGACCTGGGACGATTGTCCCATACTGTAGAAATTATAAACAACAAACCTAGCTCACACTACTTGGGCAGATGAACTAACGGAAATAATTTAATTCAGCCATTCATAGCAGAGGAAGCACAAGCCGCGCAGAGAAAGCCCAAATGAGTCTATGTCGCTGACTAGCATTTTTCCGTCTAGAAAAATCTCCAAGTTTGGCACCAGGAATGTTATTGACTGATTGATGTTTGATGTATAAAATGTCAGCTACAGCAGCAAAAAATAAAAGAAAGAAAGAAAGGAGAAAATACACACATCAAACACATAATTCTGTCCTTGTGATACTTCCACTCTGAATACAAACTTACCTGTTGTGACAAAATGGGGCGACCCCTCTCTGTTTCACTCCGGCAGTAATCTGTACAATTGTGGTACTGATTTTATTGTGTGCTTTCAATTGTCGCACTTTCTTTCCTTCTCTGCTATGTGTAGCAGATATTATGTATTTTCCTTCTTACAATCCTCTCGGGGATAAGTTATTATGTCTGTCTGTTTCCCGTCCCTTCGCTAAGCTTTGCAAGGAGCGGCAGAAATAATATTAACGACAGGCAAGTTGGTAAAATTCCCTTGTGCCAAATCTTGGGCGCTACCGATTATCAGTAAAATCGTCAAGTGCAGTGCTTAATCGCTGATAAGACACGGGTGCGCGCATCACCAAAGCTTGGAATATGGGGAACAACTGATGGACAGACACAGATAATAGATTACTTTCTGATAAAGTAATAATTTGTTACATCTTATACACATTATCGTGTGAGGTTATCGACGTGTTTGTGAGTTTGGCTGATCATGTGCGCTTCATAAAAACGAATTCGTGGGACAGCAGTGAATATAACCTGACGCTTCAGTCAGCCAAAACTACTGTGAGCTTCACACTTGCCAAAGACACCAGACAGTAGTTAGAATTCAGGATTACTTTTATCAGACCGGACACCTTTTATTGGAATATTCATCAGGACTTACAATTCAGCCCAGGAAATCGTTAACATTTTAAATTAGGAAAACCGGAATATCTGAGGAAACTGAAACACACGGAGTCAGAATGGGAATTGAAGTCAAAATTACCGACCCCAAGTACACGTGTAAAAAGGCATCGGATAGTGCCTTAACTTCATCTGAGCAAAAACTCTGTGAGCCAGGATTGTGGTAAGTTGTCATTTTACATTCTATATTTTCATTACTAACATGTGAACTAACATATATATGTATATTACCATGTGAATTTTAATATGTGAAAATCGATACCGGATGTCCAAGTCATTTGAGGCTGACAACCTCAGCGTATAGAATGATGATTTCATGAACCACTACTGCACGGGCTGGTGGCAGTTTTATTGCTAGTTTCTTAAAGAGAACTAAAAGCAGAAGGTAATCCCAAGTCCCATATGGAGCAGAGAGGGAATGATATACATTCTAATTATAATACTTACAATTTCAAACCAGTGTAAATGTCTTTGTGAAAATATTCATTTTAAAATTAACTAAAGTTTCAAACTTTTCAAATCAGTGTAAAAATAAATGAAAACATATTCAATTTATATTGTGAACCCTTTTCAATCAGTGGAGATATAAATGCAAACAGACTCTATCTGTATTATTACATAACATATGCTTCCACTTGAACTTCTTGTAAAAATCGTGATAATAACTTTTTCTTGATCCATAATTATTCAAATTATTTTCAAACTGTTAAAACTTAAGTGATTATTAAATTTTGTTATTTGTAATTATACAAATTTGGCTTCGATTTAATCATTTTAAAGTTACTGCATGTTTGTCTCAGTCAATTTGTTAAACACACTCTAAACAGAGCTATACCAGAATAATAAAAATTCCACTGGGTAAATCGGAGGTGGGGGCTTAAACTAGCTAAGATTAATCATTGCTTAATTCTTCTCAAACGTTGTCGGCAGATTCTAGAATTAACGTGCTCAGCCAAAGCAGCATTGTTTTCGCTTTTCTGAATATCTTGTGAAACCACCCTTGAGATAGAAGTGTCATTACCCTTCTATTTACAAATCTGCCAAGAGTAATCTTGTGCGAAGGTAGACACCTTTGAAGCCCATATTAAATACTCTTGAGTTTTAGCCACTGTTGGACCACTACTGCAAAGCAGGGGAGGCAATACCGTCACACCTGTAAAAGCATAAGCTTTAAGTTCTTGTTTCTATAACTCTTTATGCTTACGGCACACTTTATTAGAGGCGGCGACACACTAAAGTGAACGGCACAACGCTTGAGAAACATGTCTCGAAGTAGATCGAGAAGAAGAGAGAGCTCTTCCATGTCTGCAATTAGATTACATAAAGCTCCGAATCCTGAATTGTTTCATGCGTCTTGGCCTTAACAAAGAGTTTAGGTTCGTAACGTGCTTTGTAATACTCATGAGTATTATTGAATATCTGCCTTCATTGGTGCCTATACCTATAGGAAGAGAGGAAAGGAAAGATGAAAAAAACGAGAAAAAAAAATTTAAAAAAATAAAAAAAATTTTTTTTTTAATTTTAAAATTTAAAAATAAATTTTTAAAAATAACAAACAAACGAAGAGTCCATATCCCTTGCATCTCAATGAAAGTCATTTGACCAATACAAATCAAATGACGATCTTTTCGTTACACCCATCATCAGTAGCAAAGCAACAAACGCCCTCGTCAGCAGTGACATTCGGCCGTAACCCTGAACCTTTCCGATAAACCTAATCCTAACCCCTAAAACTATATACTGTTCAAAAAAAGAAACGCAACTTTTGTGGTGTTACTTTTATAAAAGATATTCGCTGATTGGACATCAGTCAACCTATCGACTGTGTCCACCTGGTCATTAACTTCTCGTGATTACCTGAATTCTACTCACTTCATGATTCGTGAGGTCATGAAAGAGGTCAAGGTCAAAACAACAATTTTGACAATAACTCGTGACAGGTTCACGAGAATCCCGTGAAACTTACTGAACACAAAACTCTCTGACCATATTATTGAACGCCTATAAAAGATTGACGCTCCTCGAATAAATTCAGTTGAAAATTCAATGCGCAAACATGGCTCATCTCACTACAGAACAATGACTCATCATCATTGGACGTTTACAGACTGGAAAGTCACAAAGTGTAGTGGCCAGACAATTTAATGAGGTTAGAAGCACCATTAGTCGCCTTTGGAGGCGATTTCAAGAAACTGGCTCAGTGGCAGACCGGCCGCGCAGTGGAAGACCCAGAGTCACAACTCCTGCCGAAGACCGCTTCATACGGCTGCCTCACCTCAGGAATCGACTTGCATCTGCATCCTCCACAGTCCAGTCAATGTCAGCAGCTCGTCGAATTTCAGATCAAACGGCCAGGAACCGGCTGCACGACTCTGGTCTTTAGGCTAGAAGACCCTACTGAGGTCCTGTTCTTACGGACCGGCATCGCCAGAACCGACTGCAGTGGGCGAACCAGCATCGTCAATGGACCGTTGGGAATGACTGGAGATGGGTTTGGTTTAGTGATGAATAATTTGTGTGCTCCAGCGACACGATAGACGGAGAAGAGTTTACCGCAGAGTCCATGAGCGCTACGCCCAGAACAGCGTTGATGAGGCAACCCCACATGGTGGTGGAAGTGTACTGATGTGGAAGGCGATCAACTTCATGGGAAGAAGTTACCTGGTTCAAATTGAAGGACGCCTGAATGCCCAACGATACGTCGCTGACATTCCTCATCCTCACGTCCTTCCACTTCTGGCTGCACGAGGGTCGATTTTTCAGCAGGATAACGCTCGACCTCATGTGGCACAACTCACCACCCAGTTCCTCGCTGACAACAACGTCCAGACCATTCCGTGGCCAGCCATGTCATCAGACATGAATCCCAAACACTTATGGGATGAACTCGACAGATGACTCCGCCAGCGAGACGTGGCTCCAGCCAATCTCCGACAGTTGTCTCTTGCACTGCGGGAAGAGTGGGAAGCCATCCCACAACAACAGATCCAACGGCTAATCGGATCCATGTCAAGGAGATGTCGTTCTCTGATAGAGGCCAGAGGAGGCCATACATCTTACTGAAACGGAGGCCTCAGTCGCAAAGAATAAAAGTCCAAACCAAATTTAATGAACATCATTTCATTGTTAACGTCTGAAAGTTTCTTCATGCCAAGAATGAAACATTAATTTCGTAAAAAAAATGTTGGTACCAGTTTAAAATTTGGTGTCCATTACCACTGCAATAATGTTGCGTTTCTGTTTTTGAACAGTATACATACTAGCAATGCCATTCTACTTTCGTTTCCATCTCTGCCGTCACCCATATTCTGAGAACCGATATCAGCGCTTATAAAGACAAAAATCTCATCACCATCGCATGGGCGTCAGAATCCAATAAAATTAGAGCGAAAATCTCCTGTGTTCGATGCCGATTCATTTCGATTTTAAAAATTCACAGAAAATAAACGCAAATACACCCATTACTAATTGAAGATCGGAAACGGAAGCTAACTCTCTCAAAGATAAGTTTAAAACTTAACATCCGGGGGTGATATCACGTGTAACACACATCCTAATGCTAGAAAACAAAGATATCCGCAGGCGACTTAAGTCGCCTGCAGCTGTAAGAACATGGGTTTCTGCGGGCGACTTAAGTCGCCCGCAGCGTGCTAAAGGTAGCGGTAAGGCGGCTTGAGAACCCTGACAACCCATACAGCTATGCCAGCGGGAGTTTTACTTCTGGTAGGTTCTACCAAGCTGAACCAGTCTGCGCGGGTAGGGGTCAGACTAAAGCTAGCAGAGGCTGGAGTTCGATTGGCCACGTCCTCAGAAGAGACCCCGATACCATCACAAGAGTCGCTATGCTATGGACCCCTGAAGGAAAGCGAAAGAGAGGCCGACCAAAAACAACTTGGCGGAGAACCGTGAAATCCGAGATGCAAAGAATAAACCAGAGCTGAGGCACTGCACGAAGGATGACCGCCAACCGAGCAAACTGGAAGCAGTTTGTTGCTGCCTTACCGGATGCATCCAGGCGTGATGGCCACTTACCGCTTTGACAGTCGGTGGCTAAGGATCAAAGAGAAAAATGTTGAAAATCATCATCATCATCAATTTTCTTGCCGTTCCTTGTTCATCATGGAGACACCACTGCAGACTGACCCCTTGCGGGAATCCTGCCTGACGTATTCACATACATTGTAGCTGTGGTTTCCGTATCTATCTGTTTTACATAATGAGGTTGAGAACCCCAATCATAACCCCATAACAGTGGCCTTGTATGACATACCTGTAGGAAGAGTAGCCCTAATCTTCCTTGGACACATCAGAGATCTTCGAGTAATACAACATCAACATCATGATGGCTTAAAATAATAATTTACTGTATTTAAAAATGTGAGAATCAAACTATTTTAAAATGCCATTTACAGTAAGCTGTCGACATTCGCGAGAGTTGCGTTCTTTGAGGCGAACACGTAATTCGAAATTCGTGTAAACTGAGTTCATTTTCTGCTCAGAACTTCACTATAGTACTATTAGGACGCTTCTGTAAAGTAGATTATAATATTTTTTTTAAAAGGAAGTAACCCGCCAAAACATGATGAGGGGAAGGGAAAAATATTTTGTGTTCTTTCTGCTTGATGCTCTGACGACGGCATAAATTCTCATGTGGTTATTTTATTCATTTTACTGCATGGGATCTGTGACGTACGTCTAGTTTGACTAGTGAATTTTCCCTGATATGATGGATGATTTAAAGGGACCTTTAGCTTTTCATAACATTAGAACCCCTGAACATTTGTTGTAACTTTTCGTTTGCCAGAACGCATTCCACCGGGACTCATGTAGGATACAGCGACGAGATCAAAGAGACAGACCGAGGGATCTTAGGGGAGACTATCGGCGCTATCAAAGACAGTAGTTTTCCCTGATACGAGACGCAGTTGCTTGCCGCTAATTTCGCGTCTCGGTGTCAATCGAGGAACCGAGCGAACGGGGGGGAAAGCGAAACGGGCAGCAGCGAGCGGATACGAAGACCAGGGGGCGGCTTCTTCTCTTGATTTGGCGGTCAGATCCCCAAAAGTTCGTGAGATCAAATAAGTTGTCAAGTTTATCATGTCCCACTCAACTTACATTTCATTTTAGCTAAATAGACCATGAAGAACTAGACACGTTATCACTCGCTGGCCAGACCTTTACAGAAGCACTAGCTTTATTGAAATCTTGTTATAGATTTTCCCCTGGATTTTATATATATTTGCAGTGATTTCTAATTCTGTGCAAAGCGGTAATATATATTGTGTAAAGTGATCAGTGGTCTAGCTCAGTCATTCTATTTAAAGGGATTTTGTGTTAATTTAAATCGATTTAATTAAACCATCTCAAGAGTTCCAGTTTTAAATATAATGATCTATCTATTATATTATTTCAAAAGATAATAGATGCTTAAATTAACTTTTAAAGTCGCGAAGGAATTTATAATTAATAAATTCAGTTAAGTCTTAGTTTTATAGATGTGTGTTTTTAACCACTAGAATTCGCGCAGTGTTTATTAAATACATAATTAAATACTCGAGTGGGAGCCGCGCTAGCGTAGTGGTTACAACACCGCTCTGGCGACCGGGTGATACAGGATCAAACCCGGGCGACGGCATTTGAGGATTTTTCGTCGACCGGGATTTGGACTGGATTAACTCGAGACCTGGCAAGGACATTTGAAGGAGTGTCGTCGACCAGGGACTGGCTGCTCCTGAGCCAACCCAGCTGCAATGGGTACCTCCGAAATCGGCGAGTATTTGCCTGAATGGCGAGGGACACCTGTCTCTGTACAAGAAATAAAGGGATACTCACGTAAAATCAATGTCAGGTTAGACATAAATAATAACCTGAGATTTCGCTTCGAGTATTAGCGGGCGTACGAAAAAAAAAAAAAAAAAAAAAAAATACTCGAGTGTATTATAGGCTTAACGGGAAATTCATCGCGCTTTATAAGGTTATTTGTTTTCGGTATATTACATGTCTTTTTTTTTCTTTCATACAGAGTGATCGTAACCTGTGCGATCCCAGCATTAAGAAAGCAATAAAGAAATCAATCTAAGCTAAGCAAAGCATAAACAGTGTGTAGAGTTCCCCTGACGCAGAACTTGTTGAGACTGTGTAAATTTTTAATCTTTGAGGCGATTCTATGTTTGGAATTCCGCTATCTAACTTATAGCAAAGAAAGCACACCCAAAGACAAATTTAACGCACCATCAAACAACTTAAGTCGTAACGGGAAGAAGAACACTGGCCCGAGCTTTGTTAGTTTACTGACACAGAGAGTTAATTCATAATTTCCTGAACAGTGATGTGACTAGTTTTCTCACTGGACTTAAACCATACCTCACGGATAAAGGGTACCAGCACGCGTAAGAATTTTATTATCCGCGGCATAGTCAAATAGACCACACCATCCTCACCCCGGTATCAGAGACCGTGCCCTCCCATAGAAACTGTTATTAAGAAAAGAGACACAACTACAGATTCATTTTCCAGCGATTACGGGATCCTTTTATGTGCTGACCGCCTACCCGATAATCTGGGGCTAGAACTTGAACAAACACTCATACATTTAGTTGAGGTGTAACTGCTGTTGTGTTATTCTATGGAGTGCAAGATTTTTTTCACAATCGGTAAGTGAGAGCAAGATGAGTGAAGGCCTTTGCTAGCGCGTGTATGAATGACAGGAAATTAATTCTTTTGTGTGACCATTTTGTTAACTTGCTTACCTGGTAACATATATCTTTTCTGTATACCCTACATTGTTCCTTTAAGTGGGAGAGTTGATAATTTGTTAACTCTGTTTAAAACCACCTCCTTTCCATTTGCTTAGAAAAGGGAAGAACAGCTGGGAAGAACAGGTTTTTTTTTTCTATCACTTATACCTAACTTGGTAACACCTCTTTCAGAGTAATTAACTTTACTGTTAGGTTAACGTACCCGTGTTCCTGATATTATCTATCTCTGGACTGGGTTTGTCTTTGTCTAATGAGCGGGAAGGGCTTAGTCGATACCAATCTTCTTCACCCCCTCCCAAACTTGTTATTTGCATTTGTGTACTTATGATAATTTATGTAATATCTGATATTTTTAGTGACTGATGTGTAAAGTGAATAAAATCACCTAAACTCATTTAGTTCTGTGTGTTGGATATACCCAAAGCCCAACATTTCCCCTATTCGTTTAATATAGTTTGTATCAACGTCGTGTGTGTGTTTGAAAACACCGAATCGGTGTGCGCGCAGATGCGAGTCTGGAAAACTGGCAAATAATTGTTTGACCAGGAGAGTGAAAGAGAAGATTGAGAGACACGATTTGTCGTCATTTTCACTTCTTTCTCCAGTTCTCTTCTCCATGTGTTCTTTGGTCTACCTCTACCTCTACCTCTACCTCTGCCTCTACCTCTCTTTCACTCGGGACTCCAGAACAAGAACTGCCTTGTAACAGGTTTCCTCAGTGTGTGTCCTATCCATCTCCATCGTCTTCCTCTCATATCTTGTTGCACTGCACCTTGTCCAGCACTTGTACTCAGTTCCACATTGGCGTCCGGCGTCTAAGACGCTATTTTATTTCCTAAACGTTGGTTGCAATATGCAGGGCCGGCCTTAGTTATTTCGGGGCCCGATTCGGACAGTTTTTTTTTTTGATCCTAAAACTATGGTTTTTTCAGATTAGTTATCGGGAATTAATGATATTACACTGAACTAAAAATAAAATAATACAGTTATTTATTAGCTATTTTTTAAATAAATTGTGGTTGAGGCTGGCAAACGCATCATGTACAACAACCTGCCACAAACCTACCGCTGCAAGAGCTTGTGACTCCTTGATACAGGCTTCCCGTAAGGAGACCAGCAGCAGTGTTGGCTGCGTGATCCGCAAAGGAAATTGATTACAGTGATGGTGATGATGATATTTTGACACATTGGATATGGAAAAACAAAATCATAATTTTTAAAGGCATATTTCTTGCTTTCTGTCCCGCAAATTCGTTCAAAGTACTGAAGAAAGTTGTTTTTTTTTTTTTGTTCCTTCATCACATTCTGGGGATAACGCTGTAAGCCTGTTGAGTCTGTCTTGGAGTATATTTGACCTTGGATAAAAATTGATCGACTTTAATTTGAAAAACTACTTTTCATTGACGCCCCAGTCACTGGAATTGCCATAAATTTTATCATGTCACGTATTCTTTCCAGAACGTTGTCTCCATTACAGCTGCTCTGAACGCATCACGATTCTGGGCAAGTCGACCTGCGTCAGCCAAAGACAAGTTGAGGCTCTCTGTAATGTCCTGGGTCCACCGTCGTCATGGTCGACCCCATCCCCTTTTCCCAGGGACCATGCCTTCCATCACTATTTTTTCAGACTATTATGTCTTTTTATATGACCAAAAAATTTCAGCTTCCTTATTGCGATGGTATTTAGGAGCCAATTTTCCTCTACATTTAGTGAGCGCAGTACTTCTCTGTTGGTCTTTTTATCTGTCCAGGGTATTCTCAACATCCTTCTGTAGCATTTCATTTCGAATGATGTAATCTTTTTTGCAACTGTTTTATTGAGTGTCCAAGTCTCGCAGCTGTATGTTGCTACTGGGAATATACATGCTCTGATCAGCTGTAATTTTGTTTCTTTGCTTGTGCCTTGCCATAGGTTTTTCATCTGTATTAGTTTATGTGAGGCAATTGCAAGTCTTCTTTTAATTTCTACTGTACAGTCGCCAGAGCTGTTGATGATTGATCCTAAGTATTCGAATTCATTAACACTTTTCAGTTCTTCGTTTTCAATTTCGTTTCTGGTTTGGTCTTTGCCAGAAAGTTTACATGTAGCGCGACCCCACACACACACACACCAGCGCAAGGTCAGCGCGGCGGTCTTTCTTTGAAGTTTGTAGTAGACGGGAAATGTGACTTACGGTTGAAGCCATACAGTATTACTGAAGAATGAGAAAATAGCTAATAGGAATGAATGGCGGACTTTCAAAGTTTGCATTTACTGGAAATTAAATTATTAATTACCGGAGAACGCCCGGTTGGAATAATAATAAATAAAAATAATTCAACAAAGGAGATAGACTAGGAATTATATCCAAAAGGATATTGTTCAAATATAAATAGTTTTAAAGATAATTAATATTTTTCACCTTCATCACATCGGCTAAAAGTTAGCTAATAATCTTTAAAAATTTATTACACTAACAAGCCTCAACGGATTTGTATAAAACTTATATGGAATGAAAGCCTCATATGGGGAAAAGGGAATGATACATAGGAAGGACGGAAGAATATACATGTGTAGTGAACAGATGAGAAAAACAAGTACAGGAAAAACACAGATTGCTTCAAATCGCCTCAAATCAGGAGATGAAACTAAAATCTTTTGGGGAATTTGGGAGCTGCTTTCTCGTACGCGCGAGAGACTGAAATATAAGGACAGAGCGGCGCATTGGAAATCACACACTAAATCCAGAAGCCAGAGTGAGAAACTGGAAGACAGCATCTGCTAGAAAAGTTCTATTTTCACGCTGCATGCACTGCAGATTAAATTAAGCCAATACAGTCTCACCGTGAGCTTATTAATCCTAAGAGGGTTTTTATGATCAATGTTTATGATCATTCCTGATCGAGAAACTAAAGACTTGAAGAAGTTGATCCAGCTCACTGATGCCTAGAGGTCAACCAAACTTCAACACCTTAGTCCCCCGTAGTTATAGGGCGGGCTGAAGGAAAGTCTTCCGTACTCCAGTGTGTCGGAGGAACCTCGAGCAGACGTGGCTAAAGATGAGTTTATATGTATCCATCCAACAAATCCTGTGAGCAGTTTCTAAAACGACGGTCTAATGATGACACTAGATGGCAAGAGATAATGTGACAATCCTTTTGTTGTAAATTCAGTGGAAGATAAATCCAAGACTTTTTCTATTAGTTATTTTAATTTGTAACTGTAAATAATCATACATTTTACCATCTTCCAACACCCATTTATCCTTACAAGAATATATAGATGTACATAATAAATTGGATAATTGTACTCATCTGACTTGTTAAATTTTTAACTGTTAAAATGTTGAGTTACCTTTTCAAATTTAATTATATTATCACATAGGGTTACGATAGCGAAAGTAGCATCTTATACTTCTGAAGCCTAAATCTATTGTCCAGCTCAGAGTATTCACAGCTGTAACTCACTTGTGATACCAGTGTACTTCTCGGGCGCTGGAACTTCATACTTTCTGGAGAGAGATTCTACTTCTGCTCTACCACTATCATCATAATAGGAAAACCTTTCGCTACAATTGGATACTCTGGCAATGATAAATGGTTTTGCTACGCGTTAGTACTATCTGGCTATTGCAACCGAGTACTGATGAGTACTTATAATTGACTAAGCCAATGAGTATGGCTGGCTTGATATGGTGTCAAACTATATATGCCATTGAAACACCAAGCGTTTTCAAAGACACCGTGCCATACGTGGGTGTGTAGTAGTCTGGGTTCATTCTATCCATTGAGAGTAGTTGGAGAAATCCTTTCTCTCTACGTTGACGGCAGTAGTTCCGCTACTGTAGAAGCTGCCAGTCTTTCTAGACACGATGAAGATACTTGTAGGTTACAATGACATTTCCAGACCTCAATTGTCCATGGTTTGATCCTCAGTTGAGGTGGGATTTTTTTAGACCGCAAACGGCTCTGGGGTCGACCCAGCCTCGTGATTTTGGTACCAGAACAACTCTGAGAAGGTTAAAAGCGGCCGGCGCGATGCTGACCACATCACCCCTAGTGTGCCGTTTCGTCAAGAAAATATGAGCCTAACAAAATATTCACAATATTCCTCAATAGGTATGTAACAGGATTCTTTACCTTTTTACAACGGCATTGATCTTCTTCACTGCGCGAGATTTCTTGGTCACTGGTTGATCACTTGAAGGCGTATGTGAACTGACCAGAAATTGGTCTGCTTTTTTATGCTATCAAAGCGGACCATCTACACTTAAAGAAAAAATTAAGTTTTGCCGGTAAAAATATTTGACCATCCGTTATATTTTATATTAACTGCGCTGAAATAACCGCTGTTGCTTTTAGAATTATAACATTCTTGTTTCTTATATCGCGCTCTATTATCAAATTTGACAATTTATGATGCCACGTGTTTTGCCCGAGCAAAACAAAAAGCGGTGGTCGGAGCGAACTGTATTTGAACTCAAACATTATATTCGGTTTTTTAAAACAAAGGAGATCTTTGGCTTTTCTGTTCGTCTGACGAAATAATTTGAAAATATTTTTATTTTTTTTTAAATCACAGAAATAATTTGGGCGCCTTATATCACATCTTTACAAATTTTGCCTTGATAGCTTGTGTCAGGAAGATGTACTTTAAGGCTGTGGTAGGTTACTTCTTTACGTAATACATAAAGTTGACCATCAGCACAGATCGCTTCTGGTAGTATATACCTAACTGATTAAATGGATGCCTTGTGTTTTGTTTATTGTCACGGTTAAAAGCACAGGAAATTGATAACGCCTCAAAGTAAGAAGACTAGTATTGCTTTGTTCTAAACTGAGGCGTGGAATAAAAACGTGTACACCTTAATTCTTGCATGTAGTGACCTTGTTTGCATTGTTTTTAATTCAGCCCTATATCCTTCATGTTACCAAAATGTTACAGTTAAAAAAAAAAACATGGACAATATTTGGTTACTCTTTTATTTTGAATATAAATTGCTAAGCATCCACGTCATGTCTTAACGTGTCACGTGAGAAGAAATCTTTGAAATCCAAATAAAATAGGTTATTGACCCTTAGGTGTGGTTATTGACACGGGCGTGCTAGATAACTCTCGGTCAACGCGAAGCGCGATAAGCGCCGTTTCTGCATTTTTCCAAAGCTAATGCGATTGATTTCAAACTTTCATACCAATCATATTCTAAATGTGATTATGTAGAAATCCAAGGACATAAATTCACAACACAAATTAAATAAAAGAATATTAGCGTAACAATTGTTTACAGTTTCAAAAGATGTAGACCAAACAGAACGTTAACTAAAATGTCAAAATGTTTGATTAGTAAATACTTGAGATAATGAAAGGTAAAAGTAATGAACAAAAACGTTTTAGGCTTTACAATTTTTTTTTAAAATTTACTAAAAATAGAAAAAGTAGAACAAGTAGAACCCAAGTAGAACAGTCCCAACTACGATGGTTTGGCCATGTCTGCAGAATGGGAGAGGAACGGCTACCACGACAAGCATGGGAAACAAAGAGCCAGGGATCCAGACCCCCAGGACGACCCAGAGTCCGCTGGGAGGACAATATTAGACAATCTTTGAAGGACCGAGGACTAAAATGGAACCAGGCCAGGAGAAAGACAGCCGATAGGATAGTCTGGCGCTCTCTCTTCCAAACCTCTACACCTCACGGTAGAAGGGGAACGACTAAGTAAGTAAGTAAAATAGAAAATAGAATGTATCCATAATTTTTTCTATACAACTTCACCACGTTCTGTGATCGTGTTTACAAATGTTGTACACCGTTATCAAGTTCTATGATCGTGTTCACAATTGTGTATAGAACTTCACCAATGTATGTGATCGTTTCACACTGTAATCTTGTAAAAAAACACTATGAATTTGTCGGATTTCATTTGTGTATGGCAGGCAAGGAACTGGTTCGTCGAGGTTCCTTTAAATGTTGATTGCTTAAAATGTACCACGACAGAGGGTTGTGTGCAAAATGTCAACTTCCTAAGTCATCTGAAACGTCGTGATCCAAGGGCTCAAAGATCTAAAACACCCCCCCCCCCCCCCCAAAAAAAAAAAACCGCTTATGTAAAATTTAAAAAAAAAAGTCTTCAATGAACTCACCGGTGTTAAATTCCTGAACAGAACCGGTCCAATACTGGTGGACAACGAGCCGAGAAAAAGTCGTTGCCAATGGATGCTACTCACGTTGAGACATACACCTAATAGCATCATAATAAGTCTTCTTCTGGAAATCTCAGGATTAGGTTGTTTGTTGTTGTTGTTTAACTAGGACTGCTGAGCTGCTCTTTTACAGCCTATACCATGTTAAAGACTTCTTGGTATTATCTACACTGTAGATCTAGGTTTTTCCTATGGCTTTTCTGCCATTCTGAAACGTGTTGAGTTGAAGTCATGAGCTCCAGTTTCTCAAGCTTGGCTGGCATTTAAAGAATCTCACATCTGGTAGCAAGCTAGGAGAAAGAAGCGTGTGGCATATTGTGCAGTCTACGACACCCAAGGGGGCTCTCTAAATATGAAGAGCTAAAATACAGTGCTCTGTTTCTGAGCTCTCCCAAGGAATTGTCACGTTCTGCACAGAAACATTTTTCAGCTCCCTTTGCCCATTATTGGTCCGTAGTTAGATCCTTCTGCATGCAGCAAATCAGGTAAAAGCCAGACTTAAGTCTGGGGATCAAGTGACTCCTCCAGGCTTAGTGCGCAATGAATAGGTAGCGCTAACATAAATGATGCTGCTGCTGCTGTTTGTTTCCGTTTTACTTCGCAAGGCAAAGCTACTGGGTTCAACGCCAGGTAGCGTGACGCTCCAGTCAACCCAGCTGTAAATTGATACCTGACTCTGCTTGTTAATTACGGAAGGCAAAAGCAGCGCAAAAGGGACTTGGTCATTCACCTCATAAAGCTGAGACTAGCATAGTGAAAGGTAAAGGAGGTAAAGGATCCCATTACACGCCCATTGGGGCATATTGGGACTATGGTGTTAGGCCCATATTTTCTTGCCCATCGGCACACTAGGGGTGATGTGGTCAGCATCACGACGGCCGCCTTAACCTTCCCAGAGTTCCTCTGGTACCCAATTTATGAGACTGGGTCGACCCCGAAGCCGTTTGTGGTCTAAATAATCCCACCTCAACTGGGGATCGAACCATGGACCACTGTCACAGATGGAAATAGTGCAGCAGTGATCATCCAATTTTGCCCCTCCCCATCTAGTTTATTTTTTGCTACAGGAACGCCGGATTCACAAGTGCAATTAACACGTGAGCCGTTTGGCAATTAAGCACGGTGAAGCAGAGCGAGCGCGGAGCATGGCGTAATAGATTCTTTGATCAGGGGCGATGTTAAGTCTCAGACAGACCTTGAATTGTAAAACCTTCAGGGGAATTAATTGCGTAGCTGATATTCGGCAATGCGGAGATGATGAAAGTCAAGCCAGAGAGGTTGTCGGCGGCAGAGGTGGTAAAATTACCTTTGATTCAAGAATCGAACGGCAAATGGGCTTGGGTCTGGCAGTAGGTGTGACTTTCGCATTAAAGAGCGATAGAACAGAATTTACGGATATATACCATGTCTCTCCGATAGCCATGAACAGTTATTCATAAATCTATCTGAAATTCACTAGCTCGATATCTTAGATTTCTCGTACAGAGTGAAAATTATTAGATTTTCGTGGAGTGTTTCATTTTTTCTAATTGCGGTAATTTATATACTAGCCTTTAAGTGATTTAGTGTGTTTTCATTATATTTCACTGAGATTTTCTGTGCTAATTAAAAAATGTATAGCTAAATCTCTTTCAGCCGTAAAGTAAATTTAATTACTCGCTATTTCCCAGCAAGAGATGTTTTAAATTGACTAGTACATACATTAATTAAATAACTGGCTACTGACGGAATATATTATTTATTTGTATCCATTTTATGTAATTTTTTTAATGACTAGTGTTCAAAGACGCGTTAAAAACGATAGAATAAGCTAGACACGTGTGTTTTAAATCTAATTTATAACGGAGTGGTGAAGAGGTCCTATTTTAACACGTGTTAGATATGATATTGATAATTTGGTTAAATGTTTATATTATCTTTCCTAAAATAGAGGCTGATCAACCTGAGTACTAGCGGTGTTTTTTTATGGCCATTTGAACTTATGATCATACGAACTTATAATATTATAAGCATCCAGGGATATTTAATATTGATGAGCTTCTTGCTGTGACCTGTGTGGTCCAATTTTCTTCTTTTCCATGAGAGAAACCAGAATAGAACCATTAAATTATAATATTAACTGGACCAGAACTATTACCAGATTTACTTATATCAATCTCATCAGCCAGCTGTGGCAAAATATATTGTCAGCAACATTTGTGTAACTTAACCTAGCGTCTCAGCCACCTGAGGCTAAACAACCTAGGAACTGTATATGTTCTATTAATCCTACGTCGGCGATCCCCACGCATGAACCTTACTCCAACCAACTGAAGGCATAGATAACTTATTGTATCCAGGACAAATTAAATCACCGACTCTAGCGTCTCCCGTGAAATTTGCAGTCAGCAACTACGGCGAGTCTGTGGCTGGATTTAGCAAAACTTAAATTTGACACTAAATAGTCTTATTACATATTAGTGTATTTCCTTGGAATGCCTGCGACAGCTACTGGGGTAAGCAAAAGTCTGAAAGTGGCCACTGAATGGAGGTGAATTGAATGAACGGAGAAAGAAACTTATGTCTTTTGTTAACATCATTTACTTATGTGGTTTCTTCTTTCTTTTTATCTCCCTAATCTGAGTAGTCACGGAATAGATTACATTAGGAACCTATTCTTTTCCCATACTGACTATTTCATAACCAATTGTTAACTTTTGATCGTTTGGGTTAATTAACCTCTGTTGGGATCGTCTTTTCTTTTCCTTTACCAGAGGGGGAGAACCTATTTGATTAATTTCTTCTTTTTGCAATTTTGTCTGTAAACCATGATCTAGTGATGTGTATGCTTATTGTTGTGATCTTCTATTGATAATAAACTTTATTAAACCTTTAGTTATCGTGTCGGTCAACCCCCTATCCATTATATGTTATTCATAGTTTGTTTTCACGTTCGTGCGTATTTGTCACAAAATTGTGTGCATGTGAGTGCAGTGTAACTTGTATTTTCGTACAAGGAGAGAAAGTGCGTCTGATTTAAATTTCGTCGTCCAGATAGGCTGGATTAGATAAATTATTATATCCAGAGACTGTCCTTTCTCTTACATGATCACCTCGTGATAAAACTATTTCTTACCCCTTACTTTCACATTATCATCACTATCCCCTCTGCTCAGACAGGGCTATAAACATCTATTACCTATCTGATAAAATTTACTACAACCACCAAGCTAGGAAGCCAGTGCACTAACCATAGCATTGTGAAGTCTGTAAAAATTCACACATCTACTGCAGTATCCACTTTATTACTACTCTAACTTGTTATACAGTTTTAAAACTGGTGTACTTCCGCTCAGTTCTGTCTTCGTCATAATCCTATTCATTTTTGCTTCTTATCTAGAATAGAGCTGCATTCACATCTTTTTGAGGCGGCGGTTTCTGTAGGAATTTGTTTTATGTAGTGATGTTGCTAGCCTCATGCCCAACGTCATAGTTTTCGCCTCTTACGACATGCTAGAGGAAACAGTGGACCCATTCTGTCTATGTCTCACGGTGCTCTATCTTCTCTTGTTTTGTGCCCAATATTATATTATAATTATCTTATTACTAAAATATTATTGCTACTGTTTCTTTTATTACTAGTAAGTCACGCGCCATAACATGACGGAAATTTATTATGTTGTGGCCTTCCTGCTGCCTGCCCTGATGACGGAATTAATTCACATGTGGTTATTTCATTTATTTTCACTCAACTTCAACTTTATTGAATATTTGTAGTCAAACTTATCATGATTTATTGTCAATCGTCAATGGTCGATGCACCACGAAAAAATTGGAAGGCTATGTGCTTTTGTAATGGATGTTCAAATTAGTTTTCAATATACAACGCGCGGGATTTCCAGTTTTTCCCCGAAAATAAACAGAAGATTACATGCACGTTCGTTTACTTACTTACTTACTTAGTCGTTCCCCTTCTACCGTGAGGTGTAGAGGTTTGGAAGAGAGAGCGCCAGACCATTCTATCAGCTGTCTTCTTCCTGGCCTGGTTCCATTCTAGTCCTCGGTCCTTCAAAGATTGTCTAAATGTTGTCCTCCCAGCGGACTCTGGGTCGTCCTGGGGGTCTGGATCCCTGGCTCTTAGTTTCCCATGCTTGTCGTGGTAGCCGATCTTCTCCCATTCTGCAGACATGGCCAAACCATCTCAGTTGGGACTGTTCTACTTGGGTCTGCAGCGGATGGGATTTTAGGCCTTGACGTATCGTCTGGTTGCGGACCATGTCTCTTCTTGTTACTTCAACCACCTTCCTCAGATACCTCATTTCTGAGGTTTGGATCTGTCGTTTGTGGGTTGTAGTCATTGCCCATGACTCGCATCCATATGTCAAGACTGGGACATAGGTGGAGCGGTATACAGCCATCTTCGTTTTCGTACCAACCTCTCTCTTGCTGAGGAATCCTCGATTTATGGCCTGAAAAAGTCTCCCAGCTGCTGCTTTTCAAGTGGCCAACTCTTCTTTGATGCCTCCCTTTCGGTCTATAATAGCTCCGAGATATTTAAAGTGGTCGACCTGCTCCAGGACCTGTTCTCCCAACTTAATCTGATGTTTTCTTTCTTCTCGTGATATCACCATGGATTTTGTTTTAGAGCTGCTTATGACTATCCCTCTCTTCTCCAGCTCTTCCTTTCAGACTTGCAGGTTGGATTGGAGATGTGCCTCTGATTTAGCAATCAGGGCAACATCATCAGCAAATGCCAGCTCCGAAATATAGACCTGTCTCATCTTCCAGTACCCCACTGAATACTTTCTTGTTCTCTCCTTACATGCCTTGATGACATCGTCCATACACGTTCGTTTAGCTGGTGTTAAATTTAGATTTCACTGAACACTGTGCGCTTTTGGAGTATTTTCCAGTAAATCTGACGGGATGTTTCATTGTTGGTTACAGGTGTTTAAGTAATAGGTTTGCTTCTTGGCCAGATTTACGGGCAGAATCGTGGCTGAACATAGCGACAACAACCTCTAGCATGACAATTGAGGTAGAGGCACCTACTGCGGCTTTAAGGTGGTTCTCTGAAACTGTATTAGACAGGAACGTTATGGTGTCCATGATTCGGAAGATCCAAAATGGATGGCTACGGCATGAGTGGAAAACATCCATATATAAGCCTCGAATCTTCAGGAACTGGTGTTAATCTACTGTTCTAGTCATGCAGGAATATGCAGAAATGAAAGAACTAACAAACTAGCTTCAAGAGCACCCATAATGGGATAATTGGAAGTGGACAAGGGAAAGATACTGAGGACTATTAATAATCGTCTATAAGAGTATGATACTGCAATAAATGAATCATCAATATTGCTGGAATTAGGCATCAAACGTAAGACTGGCAGGGATGGACGTATGAGAGGGTGCATCTGGCGTGTATTGATTCAACGCGTAACAGAAACAATCAGCATTCATACACTTCGAGAGGGTCGAAGTGGCTAAGAAATATGGTGTCCGCCTCGAACTATAGAGGTACCGGGTTTGATTCCTGTCGTAGATTTTTGGATAGGTGATTAAGATAGATTCTGATCCCGTCTGAATAGAACTGGAAAAGGTGGTAACTCAGTGAGAGATGAGGTAAAGAAATAGTTTTCACGAGTGAAATGGTGAAAAGGTAGAGTATGTCCCTGGATTGAGAAGATACTCTAGTCCAGCCTATCTTACGACTGAAATTTGTTTATCAGACAGTATACCTTTCGGTATATATTAATATATATACTATTAACCACTCACATATACACATACAGATAAGTGACGACAACTTGACGCACAAACGTGAAACTATATTAATGGAATAGGGATATTTGGCCTAGCTGACCAACACAGGTAATTAAGTTTTATATTAAGTTTATTTATCATAAAGAAAACTTCACAACATCTAGTATCAAATATCAAATACGAAATCATAGGTTACAGAATTAATAAAGAAATAGACACATAAGTGCAATCTCCTCTGTTGAGACAAGATCCCACAAGAAGAAGTTAATTAACCCCCAAAAGGTCAAAAGATTAGCACTATGGTATAGAATTTGACTACACTGTAAAGAACAGAGTTCCTAATTAATCTATTCTGAAAATAACAGTATTTGCAAACAAAAGAAAGGCAAAACAAAGTGAGTACAATGGTTATACAATTTGAGAATTATTCCCTTCTTCTTTCTCTCGCTTCAGACAGACAGTGGCCACGTTCATTCTTTCTTACCTAACTGTTGATTAACAACATCTGGAACATATCTCCATGGTACAACAGCAAATCCAGTGTTGGTTGTTTTGGCAACGTAAGCCCCAGCTCCTCCAGGTTTGATTAATCCGGTTATTTGGGGAACGCTTACTTAGTTACTGTTAATTGGATCTGTTTATTTCACATCAATTAGTCCAGGTAGGAACGTAATTATGACTTCTAGTGTTCACAGTGTCATTAGCTTGTAATTCCAATACTTAAAGAGAATGTCAGGTATGTAAATCACTCGGAATAAAAAATCGTCGTCACACCACAGTGGTCGGTAGTTGGGAAATGTTAATTGTTGACAATTTCGCCACAGCGGGCTGAATGTATATGAAAATGTGGTTAAAGAAATCTGGATAGCTATAGGTCCAGTTACAATTATTCTTATAGTCTTTTGTTGGTACTCTCTCTCTCTCTTTCTGGGTAAAACAAGAGCCGAACAGGTCAACCTCGAAGACCCGCTATTTGCAATGGTCTAGAATTCGAAGCTAGATGTTCTGAAAATTCTGTGGCGACTAGATAAATGATTTTTAAAAAGCTGGGGTATATATATATATAAAATAGTTAGAAATTCGCTATTCAGTGCTAGATGTAACGCATTCGCCCAGATTTTGGGGAATTCTTCGGTCGATTCATGAATCAAAGTTTTATTTCATGCTTATGCCGACCGCAGACTCTTTGCTAGCGAACGAACTTGCTTTTGATCATGCGTCTCTCACTGTAGCTAATTAAGTTCCGAACAATCGAATGTGGGGGGGGGGGGGGGGGGGGGGTAACTGTGATGATCTCCCCTTTCCTCAGATTAATTTTCCATGACCAATGTAACTACAAAAAGTACGACTTTTGATTTATCGCCCTTGATTTTACCATTAGACGACTCATCCTCTGATCTGTAACTATTCAGCGATTGCCCAATCGTTCGCGTGGTAATACAGCTAACTGCTCAGGACTAGCTAATAGGTCTGTTTGTAAACATTCCTAGTGTCTGTAAGACATAGAGAGAAAGAAAATAGGCGTGCATAAAATATGAGTTCGACAGATATCTAAGCGCATGCCTTCTGTGTTAACGAAACGTGAATATTAATAAGCAAGCAAAGGTGGAAAACACGTGGAAGCAAAAACGTGTGGATTCATGTAATATATTTACATAACTCTGTCACAATTTCCAGTTAAGGGAACATAATTTATTAAAATTCTTTTCAGAAATAGTGGTCTTAATGATATCATACTCCCCCCCCCCCCCCGTACCTGGTCCCTGGGTAGTGAGATCGGATGCCTAGCCTTCTCGAATAAGGGCGAAAAAATAGGAGGCTCCGTATCCGCCTTGTGCAATCTAAAGGAGGAGATCTGAGCACTGATGGTGTTGTCCGTGTGTAATGAAGATAGTCCTTAAACCCAGAAACCAACCAAAACACTTCGACATTTTCTGAGGGAGATAGAGCACCCTGGGTTTGCCCCAAGTGCAATGAGGTCGGTTCTGAACAACAATAACAGTTAGACATTAAGTACAAATGAGATTTCTACCGCTACAGTTATGCCTATCACCATGTATTTACCGGAATTTCCAATTGAAAAGATGTCATTTATCAACGTTATTTATATTCACCACTTATTTCAATGTATTCTTCAAAAATAAAAACCAAAGATTGTACTTCAAAATGAGTTTGTTAACTCATAGTTCATGTGGCTACACCAAACTCGTGCCAAACTCTGGCTTGGTATACAAATGTATTAGCTGTGAGAGAATGTACACTTTTTTACGGAAACACTATTGATGGATAACTCCCCAGAGACCAAATACATATATCAGAAATAACAAGTGCACGGTCTGGAGACGAAAAAGATGAATAGACAGTTAAAACATTTGGATCTGTCGACGTAGAATTAGAACTAATGTGACACTATTTTGCGGCGGTAAACAAAAAGGGTGTGGCATGCGTGGCACAAATAAGACCAAACGAACGCAATAGGAAATAGTATATAGTATAGTCTTCTTCTTCTTCTTCCGTCCTTAGCCACCGACCGTCAAAGCAGTCAGTGGCCATTACGCCTAGTGGCGTCTTAGGGCAACAGCAGATAGGTTTTCTTTGCCATTGTTTCCCATCACGCCTAGTGGCGTCTTTAGGGCAACGGCAAATCAACCCATTTGCTGTTGTTTCCGTAATCGAAGTGACTGGCAAACGGGTGATCAGCCCGTTAATATATAGTATAGTATAGGATACTAATAGTATTGTATGGTATACTAATAGTATAGTATAGTAATAGTAATAGTATAGTATAGTAATGGTATAGTATAGGGTACTATAGTGGCCCCTTTCAGTCATAACTGATTATGGAAATGCACCTCTGAGGTGATGGCCCTCAGCTGCTTTCTTCATGGAGTTCCTTTCGTCATGTTCTTGTCTCTTCTATTTGTTGTGAGAGGTTTTTTCCGCCCAATCTGAGGTAGTGCCATAGGGACCATCACGACTTGGTGCGATCGGCAGCGCAGCTACATCCTCCCAATTTGCTGCATTTATGTCCAGTGCCTTCTTGTCTCTCTTGCACACATACCTCTCTGCCAGTTGGACGTAGAACATACTTTAGGGATGCGACCATCTTCGATGCGGTGGACATGTCCAAGCGTAATCTACCTTGTCTAATGAACTTATACATGCGTTGAAGGGAAACACGTGACAGCACTAACAAACAAATAATGATATATATTGAAATAACAGACATTAATAAGGCAGAAATAAGGACGGTACTAGACAACAGAAAAGAAATATAAGTGATAGGCTAACCGGGAAATCAAAACCTGGAACCATCCAAATGCCACTATCGCGTCACTGCTAGAGTAAATCGTGGAAGGACACACAGCCATTTCAACACACCCAAAACAAGTGCCTCAATGGCCGCGGTGTTTTTCCACAACACTTTACCCAACAATGGAATATAGAACCCGTGAACGGCCCAGATATTTATAGACTAAATCACCAAAATAACTACAAGGCAAAACAAGAATATATCTACTGCTTTCTCAAGATGTGTCTTGTTACGTCGACTATTATGAGATTCATGCTGGCAACCAGATCATGTAAAACAGACTGGTACGGAAACTACCGAGGCTAGAGTCTGTGCTCTTGTGTCGACTTCCTCAATGACGTCATCTGCAGCGGTGACTCCCATGCTTGTTAAGAATGAAAAAAGTAGATGATGATAATGGTGACCAAGCAGTTCAGCAACAAGAAAAGATAAAGAGAAAATAGAAAGGCCAACGGAGGCCGCGAAGAATTGTGAACACAACTAAAATAAAACATGCAGAAGAAGAAGTAGCGGAGAAAGAAATTTGTAAAAATTTGAAGAAAAAAAAAGAAAAGATAAACTACAAGAATAGAAAGGATCAAACAAAAAAGCACACAAACAAAGAAGCATACAAACAAAGAAGCACACAAACAAAGAGGGAAAGCGAAAGTTGAGAACTGTGAATAAAAAAATCGTAAAGGTGATTGCGTCTATAATTAGTCTGGGTGGTTTCCCTAGTCATTTATTTCACAGTTGCGTAGAGTGTCGTGTTAATAACCACCTCCAAGAACCATTATTTTTGTGGTGCTAAGTTGGTAGTGTTTTTAGTCAAGATTCACTCATTTAGCGTGGTGATGGTCCTGAGTTCTACTCCCCGGTATAAAATGTGTTACTTTTCTGTTGTTTTAACGTCTAAAACCTTTATTTCTTATGAATGTCTTCAGCGTGTTGGTTATTATTAGCCCATGTTCGTTGTACAGGTTGATTAGGTCTTCTCCATTGCTCTCGCATTCTGTTAATGTATCACTGAACGCTCCAAAGCAAACTTCTTGCGAAGTTAGTTTTGTGCCCACTCTTCTGTTGACATCACCTTTGACGACCAGATCATCTTTCTCGTTTACTCTACTGATAATATCTGGTAGGCACTCAGAGAATTCCCTTCTCTCTTCCTCACTGTCACTGTCATTGCAGGGGCGCATAGACATGTATCAGTGTAGTTTTTCTCCTCGTTCTGCTAGTTACATAACATATTAATCTCTCAGATATATATTCTCTTTCTGTGACTGACTTTGTTTTATGGGGATACTCTAAGAATCCCACGTCATGCATTGCACTCCCCTTCTTGTCTATTCCACTCCACACCAGTACATAATTATCGTGATCTCCTAAGTATTGAGCGTGGGGTTGGGCTTTAGGAGACGTTGTTCTGGATTAACCTGGGTTAAAAAGGTTAAGGTAGACAGAAACAACACACAGAGAAGGGAACTGTATACAGACATGAAAGAGATACGAGACGTAAAGGGGGTGGGGGGGTGGAGGGGAAGAGAGAGAAAAGGTAAGGAGTGACGCTGACGCGGCAGATGACGACGTGGCTTGCATTTGTTAAAAGTTGATGCTGTTTAAGGATCTAAAGTGTGATGGAAACTAATGATGATGATGATGATAAAGCAGTCACAAAAAAGAGTGGCAGATTGAAAAGAAAACGTGGTCTGACGCTAGCTCAGTTAACATGCATCCTCAGATAGAGAAACTTGCATCTCACCAGTATGCTTGAGGTACAGGTTGATGAACAAAATAATTGTGAAGACGAGACGAAGCTTACAAAATAGTTTTAAAAAAAAATAAATCAACACATTCAATAGAGGGGGCTGAAACAGAACGATCAATTACCTGGTACAAGAAACTCAAGAGACACCTACTCTTTTACGATGTCTAACAACTAGGATCTTTTAGTCTATATTTACAAAACTTCTTCTTTCAAGATTTCTCTTCATGTGCATACTAATTCGTCCAGAAAATTCAAAACAGAACATTTTTGTATGCTCATTTAATTCCGTCCAAGACACGAAATCAATGCGTGGCCTCTTTGAACCGTAAATTTCTGGAGATCAGAGCGCGCATTTTGTATACGGGCTATTCGTTGGCTGTGCGTCGATATGTAGGTACAAACAAATTCGCGGAGTATTTTTTTATAACCGAATATGATAAATCTATGCCACTTACTCAGAGACTGTTTGTCTAGTATTACAAGAGAACGCTTAGTCCGTGGTATGCACTTACAAAAAAGAGATGAGTGTTGAAAGCTATTGAATGCGGAGGTAGTAAAGTACGCATTTTCTACAAAGTTCCGAAACATAACGTTTTTCACCCGAGTATTAGCGGGATCTACTATGGGACCTAAGCATTGAAGTACATTACCCTACCACCAATCACAGTATCCAACAAATACGAATTACTCAAACAGATTTAGCATGTATCAAATATGGAAGATAACTGCCAAAAAGAGTATTATTATTATAATATATATATATATATATATATATATATATATATATATTATAATAATATATATTTGCGTGTGTTTGCGTGAGTGAGAGAGACAGGGAGAGAGAGAGGGGGGTACTCGGAACAAGAGAACATCAACACAAAACACGGATAACAGCTGAAATCATCTACAAGATAAAAGACAGGAAAAAAGAAAGAAAAAAGATTTAAACAGAAGCAAAACCAGAAGCTCCAAAGCCAAGGCTCAAGAAGTGTACATAGAAGCAAACAAAGAAGTAAGAAGAAACATCAAAAGAGACAAGAGGAAATATATCGAAGAGTTGGCAAGGGAAGCAGAGGAAGCTTCAGCCAAAGGAAATATGAGGGACCTGAACAACAACACGGAAGAAGCTAACAGAGAAATATAAGCAAGCAAATTGCATAAAGTGGAATCACCACTTTAGCTGTTCCCCTTGCAAGAAGCTTGCACCAAGTTGTGACATAATCGTGGAGCTGTGATTTCTGTGGCAATTTGTTTAACATTATGAGGTTACCCGCCCTTTGTACAACCTCACATTAGTCGCCTTATACGACATGCCTCAGAGGCAATAGCCATATTCTTCCTTTGTCTCCTCACAGACTCCCGTAAACTTCACGGAGCTTTCATTAATGTCAAGAAAATGTTGTGCTTGCACGCGAGTTTGTTCTTTGTTCCATTGTGTGTCGATGTGTGCTTTATAAAAAATTACAAAATAAAGACAGGAGTTGCACTCAAATAATGTTTACAGAAATATATTTAGGATTGTACTTTCCTGTAAGCCGTAGTTTGCTAAACAATGGGCGTCGTAGGCGCAGTTTGCCGCTCTTTTCAGGACAAGTTGTTTCAGGGCATTATCATGGTAGCAAATAGACACTGTCCTATTAGTGTTTTTCAAAACTTGGTATCTAACGATGTACTCTTGTTAGCAGACTTCTCCTTTTTTTTTAAATTGCCAAATTGCGCTTTTACGGAATTCAACGAAATTAAGTTTAGGTTAAAAGGGAAGTGCCTTGCCACAAGAAGGAAAAATCCGCAAGAAAAAAAAAAGAATCTCAATTAAAACGCGCAGGCTTAACCTAAAAAAAAATAAAAACAAAAGCAACATTAACACAAGCAACAAGAAGTGATACTTATCGGGGAATCGAACCAAGGACCATTCGAACGGCGTCATCGTCACGCTTCCAGAGTGAAGTTTGAAAGAACACCTTGCAGGACAATGCTTTTTAATAGTATTTTGCTACTGGTTGCTATGGAAACTGCAGCCATTTTGGATTTTAATTTAAATTCACTAATTTCTTGTTTTTTTTTTATTTTTTTATTTTTTTTAGTTATGAGTACCAACGTTAAATGTGAGACTCATCGCGTATTCACTAATATTTTGTCCAGAATAGATTATTAGTTAAGAAATTCTTATTTAAAAAAAATAACGAAAAAGATGATTGGTCTTACTAGGACAATACGATAAAGAAAATAGCCAACGCTGCAGCCACAGGGTCTTCGTCACGGACAGGAAAGAAAGCATGAGCTTAGTAGGAAACATGAGAAAATAAATTAAAGTGGGTACTTCCTGTAAGATCAGCTAAGACCTAGCGTGACCTATGTAGACATTTTTTTGGTTTTAATTCGGTGATCTCTGATCGATTAAATAAACCCCGATTGATCTTACAATTTCTTAACATTTCAATTTCGAAAGTTAAAAATATACATATTTAGAATAGGGTTCCCATTCGTCCCGTTTTCCCCGGGACAGTCCCGTTTTTTGATAAAATGTCCCGGTGACCCGAATTTATTCCAAATGTCCCGCTTTTTAAGGGTCCTTCCTAAAAAAAAAATCTTTGGGTAACGGTTTTTATTCCGTGTTTTAGTAGTGTTACTTTATCAATTTCCGGTTACAGTGGACCCTCGGTTTGAATCTCGAACAAAAATTCAATGAATCTGAAATAAAAACTTAACTATTGTGTATTTTTTAAAGGTGCGATTTTTCTAATTAAGTATGTTTGTAATTTAGAATTTTTCTTTAAAGGGGAAGTTGTGTTAGTTAATGTGTGTATTTTTGTACCAGTATCTTATTTTAAGTGCAACATATAATATATAATAGATTTATTTGTGCTTTACCTTAATTTTTAACATGTCCCGTTTTTTTACAAAATGTCCCGGGTTTTTTAGGTAAAAATGTGGAAATGTCCCGGTTTTTAAACAAAACATTATGGGAACCCTAATTTAGAATTGTTTTCTAACATTTGATTTTCACATAATAAGAATTATGAGATAATAAATTATCCGAAAATAGATTAATTTCAGTTTGTTGTATTGTTTTTATGTTGATTTAAATTGTAGTGCTGAGCCTACCTTTTATTTTAATTTGTCGTTCCTGTCTTCCATTTGGGGTGGCCAAGTAGTAAATTAATATAAATATTCATATGAATATTTTTAAACGTAATTCAATAATTAAATACATAATAAAATAAATACTTAACATTTATTAAATAACGTTTGAGAGCTGATCATAGTAAATTGGATATTAAAATATGCAAGGAAAAGACAACGATTGTGAGAATAAATGCTGCAAAAGATAATACCGAAGTTCAAGGAACATCTCTACCAGATGTACTCTCTGTCTGTCTGTCTGTCTCTCTATCTCTCTATCTCCCTATCTATCTATCTATCTATCTATCTATCTATCTATCTATCTATCTATCTATCTATCTATCTATCTATCTATCTATCTATCTATCTATCTATCTATCTATCTATCTATCTATCTATCTATCTATCTATCTATCTATCTATCTATCTATCTATCTATCTATCTATCTATCTATCTATCTCTCTCCCTATCTATCTATCTATCTATCTATCTATCTATCTATCTATCTATCTATCTATCTATCTATCTATCTATCTATCTATCTATCTATCTATCTATCTATCTATCTATCTATCTATCTATCTATCTATATAAAAGGCAAAGTATGTCCCGGTTTTCTTTATACAAATCTTTATGCCTTTAAAATTATTCTTGAAATTAGGCAGAGTTACTCTTTAGGTTCTCCTAGGTAATGCCATTAAGTTGATGTTGACAAGATCATTTTGGTTTTGACGAAAAAAAATTAATATTAAAGTATTTTTATTGTTTTGTTATATAAGCGCAAGGACTGAATCAAGGGAAATAACAATATGTTAGAAATCAAGGGAACTAATTAAAATAATAAAAAGAGTTTTTTTTATTTTGAGATTAATTAAGGCAGTCTTTATTATTGTACAACAGAATTTATAATTGTTCGTTATATACTAACATTTAAAGTGAAAGTTATAAAAAAATATGTATTTATATGTATATTTTGGTTTTTATTTAACCTATGCACATTTATTAAATTTAATTGTAAAACCTGGATTTGTGAACAAATTTAATTCTAAGACGTGGTATTATTCATGATTATTGTGCACTAGGTTTTTTATCAAATTCTTGACTTCGCCTCCATCGCAATATAGTAAAAATAGGCCGAACTAAACCACAATCGAAGAAGAGGAAAGTGTACATTAACACATTAACCCACCAGCGATGACTAACAACAGACTAGCATCTGCTAATCCTGGAAACGGGATACCAAACAAGCCGAGCAGTAAAACTCTTGTCACTACGACGGAGTTATCAGAGACGGGTAACAGCCTACTAGAGATCTTGAATAACCCGACCCCTGACAATGTTATTTTAGACTTTAATAACACCAGAATGAAGATGCGTCTTAGAGATAAAGTGTAGAACAACCTAGGTGAAAACATCATTCTGTAAAAAAAAAATAATAAAAAGCTACAGAAAGAAGAGACAGAAGCAAACGTCTCTAACTTAATAGAAGAAATCCCCGACATTGCAGATAACATTATTAGATCGCTCCAACGGATTCGGGAAGCAAAAGAGAAGATGAGGGCCATGTCGTCACCACCATACGATACCGAATCGACAGATGTGTCTACTTCAGGGAAGCTGCTCCAAATTCCGATGACGGTAGAGAGTAGAGAACAAAAGTTAGGAACCTGAACCGAGAAACCAAGCTCACCGTCTAAAGTAGCTACTCCGATGGCGGTAGAGAGTATAGCAAAAAAATCAGGAACCTGAGCCTGAGAAACCACACTCACCGTCTAAAGTAGCTACTCCGATGGCGGTAGAGAGTATAGCAAAAAATCAGGAACCTGAGCCTGAGAAACCAAGCTCACCGTCTAAAGTAACTGCGAAAATCGTGACAAGCCGAAGATATAAATGCCAAATGCAAACAAAGAAGACCACAACATGTACGACCCAGAATTCCACACAGAATCGAGAGCAGATAGACGACGACCGTGTACCGAGCCGAAAGACAGTTGCACGGTCAGTGGTGGCAGATGGTAGATGCCGCTCAGGCGAATTACAGAAAAGTCCTCCCAAAGAGCTAAAACAAGACCGCAAAATTAAAATTACGCAGTTGTCTGGAGGAGAGGTCACGCTCAGGGCACTCCCGGACGACAAAGTTATCAATGTCCTAGATGATGTAGTCGGCAAAAGAGGCATAGTAAGTATCAGAAGGCACCAACAGGGAGTGATACTTGCCCTGAATGTTACGGAAAAGACTAAATCGCTGATGGCTGCTCTGGTATCCGGGCCTAAAGAATTTCATCTACCACACCGGATCAAAATCCAAGCGGAAATCCACAGAGACAGCAAGGAGGTAGTAATTAAAGGAATCGACATCAGCCTGTCATACGCAGAGGTCCTCAGCTGCATTCAGACCGAAATCCTCTGGCCAGAATCACAGACGCTGAAAGGTTAAAATCCTGGAATAAAGAAGACATCAGCTTGATAATAGTGACTTCACAAGGGGCAACAGCTCCGGAAAGTATTACTTTTCAGAGTAGACCCCAAAGAACGTATGCCTACATCCCTCCAGTGATGCAATGTTCGAAGTGCCAGGGATTTTCACACACAAAGAACACGTGTAGGAAAGAGACAGTCTGCAGATACTGTGTGGGCAGTCACGAATATAAATACTGCCCTAGGGCAAAAAAGGACAACAACTACCGGGCGTCAAAAATAGAAAATGTGCCAACTGCCTCGAAAATTACGGAGCAAGATACCGCGGGTGTCCCAAATACCAGCAAACAAGGCAAATAATTACAGTGTCCATTTCAAAGGGAGTTTCGTACCAAGAGACAAAGCACAGAGTGGCGGCAAGCACACTATGTCATAAACGCAAAGACTGCCTATCTGAACAAGTCAGACAGCTTAGGTCAGAGGTGAGAGGTCTGAAACAAAAACTACAAAAAGAAAGAGAAAACCTTCAGCCAGATATCAAGAGAACCTCAACTGACAGATGCGATGAAAACACGGATGGCGTCGAAAGTGCGAAACAAGTGTTACTCGGACACGAAAATAGTACAGCAGCAAATACAAGACGACATCGCAAAGTTGGCAGAATTAAAATCTGAAAATGAAGAGATCCTTAAAAGAACTGAAGTAGAAAGACAGATCATTACTGACATTGCAAACAAAACAACAGAGAGATACAACCAGCAGCAAAGCGAAAAGTAACTTAAGGAAATAATAGAGGACCGTCTACCAACAATCATCTACAAAACCCTACAACATATAGAGATAGGAAAGACGACACAACAGGGAAACAAAACAAATAAGCATAAATAGAATGTTAAGCTTAAGGGTTTATTCTTTCCAAGTTTTTTATTAAAATTTGGTAATGTTATACAAATAGTTGTAAAGATAATTGAATGAGGATTGATACAATATACAATTGAGACAAAACAAAACAACAACTTAGTTCAAATATACAGATCGTGAACACTAGCCTTCATTCATGACAGTATTAGAAATTTGGCCCCAGATACTGGCCGCTCGTCCTATTCGCGTTAAACTGACAATGTTATTTTACACTTTAATAACACCAGAAGGAAGATGCTTCTTAAAGATAAAGAGTAGAACAACCTAGGTGAAAACATCATTCTGTAAAAATAAAGAAAAGTATTTTACGCACAATTCTTTGTCAGTGGCAGTAAGAAAGATGGTTACTCGGTGTTATATTGAACCACTCCAGACATTAATGAAACTATATACGTTAATAACATCGGATAGAGGGAGGATAGGACAGCCGGTAGGATAGTATGGCGTTCTCTCTGGCAAACCTCTACACCCCAGGGTAGAAAAGGAAGGACTAAGTAAGTAAGCAGGAGATTCATCTCAGAAGCAACAAGTTGAAAAGTCTAGGTAACAACAGCATTCCGTAAAAGAAAAAGTATTGTATGCAACAATTCTTGACAATGGAAGTGAGAGAGTTTTTCAGTCCTATATAGAACCAATCCAGACGTACGGAACTGTGCTACTGACAATTAGTACACAGAGGGAAAAGCACTGGTAGCCATGGAGATGTGGCTTTACACTAGAATGTTAAGAACAAGATGGGCAGCTCAAAGGAGTAATGAGGATGGGCAAAACGAGGCCAATGTGCAGAGGAAGCTAATTCTTCTTGTTAGAAAGGAAGCTAATCTTCATGTCAGAAGGAAGCTAATTCCTCATTTTAGAAGCACGCTAACTCCTAGCGTTAGAAGCTAATTCCTTACGTTAGAAGGAAGCTAATTCCTTACGTTAGAAGGAAGCTAATTCCTTACGTTAGAATGAAGCTAATTCCTCATGTAAGAAGGAAGCTAATTCCACATGTTAGAAGGAAGCTAATTTGTACCATGTATTTGTGAACTATGTACTTGTCGTTTAACAAAGAGTTTAGATATTTACTGGCCAATCCCGCCAGAGTTGGATATTCTTCTCTTATTCTTAGGGAAATACCAGGTTCTTGATTTATCCTCTAGAGTTGTTAGTTTTGTGATCGTATAGTATACCAGTATAGGTCCTTCCATATGCTTCTTATATAAAGCAAAGCAAGTTTATAACATCTTGGATCAACTTTTCTGAATGAACTTTATTTACAAGATTCCTTTCAAAAGGACGTAGTATATACAAATCATTGTTTCTTCAAAATTCCAACTGTTTGCATCCCAGTCGAACAGTATATGGGGCTAACTTCATGTATTTCACACTGATCTAGCTCCCTCTTAACTGTTCCTAATAAAATGGTGAACAGTTCAATACATGCAATTTCTTGTGCGGTATTCATTTAGCCTTACATCAAAAGCTTCATTTTTGTGAAGTGCCTTTTTTCAGTAAAACAGGTTCAAATCCTCTTGAGGCTTAAATCAAATGCTTATGTTCAATCTTTCTTCTTCACAATTCTATCTTGCATAGACATAGTAACATCATAGGGAAATCGTATGCATTCTACTTACTGCATTCTCCTTTTGGAAATATTGACACGATAAAAACCACTGTGAATGTAAAACATTTTGTGGTCACCACTGCGAAAAGAAACTTCATTTCATTGTTGAAAAAATCCTCAACTGCAGTATGAAAATGCGTTTGATAACTTCAGATGATTTCTGCGACTGACTAGACCCGGGCAAAACTGGCGTGTTTGATCTAGATTTCCAGCCTAATGATTGGTCAAAGGATCTGCCAAACGCTATTTTCCACCATTGCTCCTTTCCCTCTGTCTTTTTTATCTAAGTTATGGGTATAGTCTGTTTTCGTTAAAAATTATCAGTTTATTTTTTTAATTGATTTTATTTTATACAGCTATCCTCTGTTTCAAATCTAAATAGTGAATTATTAATAAGTTATCTTTTTTCTTGGTATAATTTCCAGAAATGACTAACGTACGGTCACAAATTTCTTAAGTTAGAAGGAAACTAATTCCTCATACTAGAAGGAAGCTAATTCCTCATGTTAGAAAAAAAACTAATTTCTTATATTGGAAGGAAGATAATTCCTCATACTAGAAGGGAGCTAATTCTTCATGTTAGAAAAAAAAACTAATTTCTTATATTGGAAGGAAGCTAATTCCTCATATTATAAGGGAGCTAATTCCTCATGTTAGAAAGAAACTAATTTCTTACGTTAGAAGGAAGCTAATTCCTCATGTTAGAAGGAAGCTAATTCCTCATGTTAGAAATAAGCTAATTCCTAATGCTAGAAGGAAGCTAATTTCTTTCGTTAGAAGGTAGCTAATTCCTCATGATAGAAGGAAGCTAATTCCTCAAGTTAGAAGGAAGCTAATTCCTCAAGTTAGAAGGAAGCTAATTCCTCAAGTTAGAAGGAAGGTAATTCATCATGTAAGAAGAAAGCTAATTCCTTACGTTAGAAGGATGCTAATTCCGCATGTTAGAAGGAACCTAATTTTTTAATTTATATACGGAAGCTAATTCCTCATGTTAGAAAAAAGCTAATTTCTTGTATTAGAAGGAAACTAATTCCACATGTTAGAAAAAAGCTAATTTCTTATATTAGAAGGAAGCTAATTCTTAATGTTAAAAGGAAGCTAAATTCTTACTGTTACGTGTCTTTTATATTATGAATGTTAATATTTAGTGACAGGATGGTTCCTGTGGCTAAGATCACTTCTAGGGAGTAGACATATCAGACACCGAAACAAGCCAACATCAATTCGAATTATTTGAGCCACAATGGACTAAGTGGACGGTATACATTTTTATTAAGACTGTGACACTGCTCCAAATTCAATACAGTTCAGGCTAACATACAATGGCATATAACACTGGCTAACAAAAAACATTTTTTTTTCTTTCTCTAACATTTCTATGTTTTTCTGGTCAATTTTAATGCGCTGTTTTTAAATCTGCAAACCGTTTTTCTCTATCAGGTCGGGATCTCTAGAAATACGCAATTGAAGTTTTTTAACAACGCATACAATATTATAACATCATTCGTACAAGAAGTATAACAGTTATGTAGGCTTGAATTTCTTTGCAGTCGACTTCCGTCGGTGAATGGCATGTAGTACATCGCGATGAAACATCCAACAATAATCGGCAAGCATGGTCACACTCCACCGTCCTTCTTCTTCTTCTTCGTACACTCTCAGACGTCTACTTGAATGTTCTCAAAGAAAGCAGTAGTCAGTTTAAGGCTATTTGAATCCCCGTAAAGCTTTTCCACGAAAGGAGCTGGCGTCGGCCATATGCACTTTCTCTGTACCACATATAAGGGGCAACTTTGAAGCAGATGTTCAGCAGTCATTTTATCAGTGCCACAGTTACACCGTCTTTGATAACGTGACTCCATTACGGCGATATCTTGATGGAATCGTTCTCCATGTTCATCGCCAAGGTTGTCAGGGGAAAAGTCAAGATGCGAATCGAGCAAACGGATTTTGAGGGACGTGTTACAGCCCATAATTCTGTATGCATCTATGCACTGCTTAACAATATGCACATAAACGACAGATTTGTGATTTCCCAGAAAGTTATCGACGATCGATTTGAATGCCATCCATGCGCGAAGTTCACTACCATGTAACAAGTTCTCGAATTGTTTGTCTGCAATAACTTTCTTAATCTGAGGTCCTACAAAGATACCTTCCTTTATCTTTGCATCGCTAACTTGCGGAAACCTTTCTCGAAGATAAGTGAAAGCTTTGCTCGTTTTATCTAACGCTTTTACGAAATTCTTCATGAGCCCCAACTTTATATGTAACGGTGGTAAAATGATGCTGCCTTTGTTAACTAATGGCTCGTGTATTACATTTTTATGCCCGAGCTGCATACGATCCCTGATAGGCCACACCTTTCTTGCATAATGTTCCTGTCACTTGCGGCTGTCCCATTCACATAGGAAGCAACAAAATTTAGTATACCCTGTCTGCATGCGCGTGAGAATTGCAATGATCTTCAGGTCTCCACAAATCCGCCATTGGTAGTCATTGTACTTTATTTTTGCCAAAAGTATAACCATATTGTCATAAGTTTCTTTCATATGAACAGAGTAGGCGACTGAAATTGATGAAAATAAATTTCCGTTATGCAATAACACGGCTTTTAGACTAGTCTTGGAAGAGTTGATGAAAAGTTGCCATTCATTGACTATGTGCTCATGACCGAGGTGCACCATTAGACCGTTTACATTTTTGCAATAGCAAATGTCATCATCCATCTAAAAGTATTGAACAAGTTCTCTGTGTCTATGACGAAATTTAGATATCGGAGTATTGGGCGCTAAAAGATTCCATTCTTTGAGTCGCGAACCGAGTAATTCCGCTTGTCCTTTGGTAAGAGCGAGATCACGTATTAGATCTGAAAGTTCTGAATGGTTAATTAAGTGAACACCATCATTCACCGGTATATAATCCGAGTCAGAATTAGTTTCTAAAGCAGGTAAACTATCACGTTCTGTTGGTTCATTCACGTCCAACGGATATTGTTCTGGTGGAACTGGGATCGGACACATGATTGGATCATGAGGCACTAGTTTCGAAATCGATTCAATATTTGGATAAACCACAGACTTTCTAGTTTTAAAAGTGAAACCATGGATATTTTTAATGCAGAAGTAACAATCAGTAGCGTGATTTGTCTTGTTCATGCCATATTTCGCTCAGAATTATTTCAAAATACAGTAACTATTGGAAAAATAGCGTAACATATGTCATGCATCTTTTAGCAGTATAAAAAGTAGAATTATTTTGCATTTTATTAATTTTTAATAAGTTATATAGTAAAAATGAAACGGAGCAGTCGTCGATATAACTTTAGGCAGTCCGTATGACGGACAACTCAGCTGTCCCTGAATTGTTAGATGATGGTAAGAACCCTCTCATAACATCAGTACCCATGAATTGTTAGAGGATGATACGTCCCTTGTATAACATCAGTATTGTTGGAACTTTTCGTCAACGGGGAATACTCACCACCTGGGCTCATTAGCAATGCACAACAGAAACGTGGACTCATTAGCATGCAACCTTTCCACGTAGATTATCAACACGTTTGCTACTTAATATGTAGACTGCTATCTTCCGTGCATTCAGAGAATCGCATTGATTTAAGGAGAGGTTAAATCCCGCCCACGGATACCTCTAGAGAAATTATATGCAGTCATTTTTATTACCTTGGTCAGTACGCCTGCCCAGTGGGGCGTTGCCAAAGTCAACGAGAGAAGTGGCTACGATCAAAGCAGTGATGGTCTACAGAGGCAGCGTCTCAGCGGCATTTCGCATCTCCGTGTTAACCAGAGGAGAGCGCTGAAGCGCTCGAAGACTAAGACGAACGGGAGAGACGAGCCGGTCAGGAAGTGGGTAATCGGACGAGGAACGGGAGGCTAGAATCTCGATTTTCCCCTGAGTTCAAGAAATGTGTTAGATTCTAACATGTTCTCCTAATCTTTCATTCCACTTACTATATATACAGACCCTGAAGAAATGCATTTTATCATTCGTTTGCCAGAGATTTTAAAATACACTAGCGTATAGTTGAATCCTGCTAGATTTCATCTGAATTGTCGGCTATATTGGAGTGCTATTGTGTTCTGTGCAGACGGTATAATATATTTGTTAAAGTGATCAGTGGTCTAGTGCTTTCATTTTAGTTCACTGGATTTTTGTGTTAATTTAAACTTATTAAATAAACCCATTTCAAAGTTCCAGTTGTAAACTAAATGATATAGCTATAAGTTAATTCCCAATACAACTAGATGCTTAAATTAATTTTGGAAGCCGTTAAGGGATTTTTAACTATTTAATACAGTTTAGTTCTGTATATATATATATATATATATATATATATATATATATATATATATATATATATATATATATATATATATATATATATATATATATATATATATATATATATATATATATATATATTTATGTGTGTGTGTGTTTTAACTATTAGTATCGCGGGGAGTTTTTCTTGAATTTATATAATTAAAGACGCGAGTGGTTAAAATAGTTTTGACTGTAAATTTATCACGCGCCAGTATATAATTAATATTGGAAATTATGTTGTCATGCTTTTTTATATCTTCCTATAGAATGATCATACAACCTTTGCGTTCCCAGCAAAGAATAAATTATATAGAGAGTCCAGACTCGGTTCTACCTTCAGTCATTACATAAACATTTTAAATTAACTCTTGTGGCGATCCTCTGTTGGGATCCAGCTAACTAAATTTTTTCCAGAAACAAAGCACCCCCAAGAACGTTTAAAATTAAACATTGTCTGTTAAAGATAAAACTGGAGCAGAACATTGCCAGAAACGATACATATAATTTTCCAGTTCTACTGTGGAAAGAAGAAATAACATTTAAGAACACTGACAGTTTTTTCGTCATCACGCTAGAGAATATTGTCTACCACCAGCGGTGAATAATACCTGAGACCACATTATTCACACCCCCGTATCTGTGACTGTGCCATCCTATAAGAATCTTTTGATATAAAACCAACAGAACACTGAGGCGTCATCTTCTAGCGATTCTCGGGAAAATCTGTGCAACACAAAACCCGCTAATCTGGGGCTAGAAACGAAGGAAAGACATTTGTTTATTATATCAAGTGTTTAAGCTGCTGTTGTGTATTTTCTATGAAATGCCAGATTCCACGATCGGTAAGTGTGTTTGAGAGACCGAGTGCTGGCCATCACGAGCGTGCATGAATGAATGGGATTTATTTTGCAAACCTTGGTAATTTGCTTTACCTGATAAATACCTTTTACTGTATGTCTTGCATTGTCCTTTAAGCGGGATTTCTTAAACTCTGTTATTTCCCCTCCCTTATATCTGCTTAGTAAAGGGAAACACGTTTGAGAACGATCGGATTTTTTTCACCACCATACCTAGTATTGTAACACCTCTCTCTTTGAAGTAAATTTAATTTACGGGTTGGGTTACATTATCTATTCTGATAAAACACCTGTCTTTGGACTGGGGTTGTTGTCTTTATCTAATTCAAGCGGGAAGGGCGTAGTTGACACCATTCTTCACCCCCCCCCCAATCTTGTTATTCGTATTTTTCTGTAACTATTGATTATTCATGTATTTGATAAATGTTTTGATCTGATTTTAATGATACATAAACACGTAAAACTTCTAGTATTGTGTTGGAAGGCCCAAGCCCAAACTTACCCCATATTTGTTATATTCGTAGTTTGTATTCACGTACGTCCCTGTGTTTGAAGCACCAAATTGGTGTGAGCGCATGTGTGTTTAGAAACTGGCAAATAATTGTTTGTCCAGGAGAGTTTAAGGAGTAGAGTGAGAGAAAACGATTGTCGTATAGAGTCTGTCCTTACTCTCCCCAGCACTCTGTGAATCAACTATTTACTTTCTAACCCTTTCTTTCACTGCGCATTCACCATCATTCTTCCCTCTAAACGGGACCACTATTTTCTAAGAACTCTCTCAAATAAAATTACGTCAGTCCGTACAATTCTGGAACGCTGTCCTTTTCATTTTTAACATTTTTAATATATATTCACACTCGACATTGAGAAGCTATACTCCCTGTACATGTAGATAACTAGATACACCTCACACAAGATATTGATGTATTAATGATGGAATAACACAGGGATATATATATACATATATATATATATATATATATATATATATATATATAATATATATATATATATATATATTATATATATATATATATATAAATAAAAGCACCAAACACGGCGCATAAGGCAGAAACCAGTGCTCTCCAGGTTGTTCGTTGTGTGACGCCACTCCTCTTATGCACATTATTTAGGCCCCAACGTTCTTCCTTCTTTATTATTTGTTCTTCTGAGTGTTTCTTTTGGTATTTTTTCCTCTTACCCTCAGGAACCCAAGTGAGCGCCTGTAGTGGTATTCTGTTGTTTTGCATTCGTAGGACATGACCGATATAATTGAATATCAGATTTCTCTAAAACTCCAGTCTTGCTTTCCAACTGATGTTCATGAGTTTTCTAAGACATTTGTTCTCGAATGTATTCAGCTTGTTCTCCATTGATTTTGTTATTTTCCACAACACAGCCGTATGGAACTGAGATAAAATTTTGAATTAAACAGTGACGAAGCTTTATGTTAATTCAAGACAATCTCCAAACACATGCGTCCACTCGCCATGACACACACTGGAACAATTCTTTCAGACAATCTCCTCACTTCTGCATTTTCATATTCACGTCTGCCAAACAACCATATCAGCATAACGTCACTTCCTGTATTAATAAATGACTCCGTATAAAATAAACAAACAAGGAGGCCTGTTGAGCTAACCATTATACCGACACAATTCTTATGAGTTTTAATCATAGCATTACTTTCCCCCCCCCCCCCCCCAGCAAAAATAATGGAAACAAAGTTTTCATTATTCCCATGGTGTAAGTATAACATCACCAGTGAAATATGGTAACATCAAATTTTGCTGTAAGTAAGAACTAGCATTTCATCCAGGTTTTTGCCATACGGTAGGTGTCAAAGAGAGTTTTTATGATCAATAAATTTTCTATATACTCTTCTTTTTCTACCCGTGTCCTCTATTTTATTATCACTCTTTACCTTTTTCCTGTATTTCTCGCATTCGTTCGTTTGCGAAAAATATTTTCTTTCCCATTCTCACTTTTCCGCTTTCTTTCTCATACTGGGATACGCATTTATATTATGTAAGACGTCAGCCACTTAGGTAGACAAGAAATTGGGAATATGCACCTATCTCAGACATACGAGCAGCCTTTTGTCTGCACATTCAGCTGATACGCTCGTTTTCTTCGGCTGAGCGCTCAGGTAAGGCGCGATAACCGACATCTCCACGGCGCAGTATGAGACATTTGTCTTGCAATTCCATCTGACACGGCACTCACTGTTGGCCCTGGTCAGCGTGAGGTGTAAAGACGGGAAGTGTCAATTATGGCATGCGTCTAGTTAATGGGAGGTGTTAAGAGAGAGAGAAGGGGTGAGACCTGCGCTATTGCGTGGTTTTGGAAATAGTGGGATCTTTTGTTTGTTTCATAGATATTAATCAGAGTTTTAAACTTGATTTCATTCATTCTCCTAAATTCGCAGTAGACAGGTTGTTCGTGAATAGAATAAGCTGTATAGCGAAGCTCTTAGTTTGCTCGGATAGTTGCCGAGTCTCTAGACTTCAAATAAATATATCAGCGTATAATTCTAAAGTGTGCGATTACCTGTAGTTCTGTGTTGAGGTAAATATTAAGTATCTAATATTTTGTGAGTGATTAAGTGTTTAATCGCCTATATTTCACTAGTTTCTTTTTGTGCAGAGTGATTAATTTATAAGTCTGTTATATTCTCTAGTCGACGAGTTACAGTGGAAAAACAGAATAAATTATAATTTCTAGCTTAAAATCATGTAGCTATAATGAATATAATTTAACTGCTAAATAACCAGACGAGAATTTTTGTTCTAAACTAACTTATAAATGCTAGATGCCTCATGAGTGTTGACGGAATACGTATGTATTCCTAATTCATGATGATTGATTTTTATATATAACTTATTTCACGGGAAAGTTTAAACGTCGATTCAAGCTCTACGCTTGCAGTTCAAAATGTAAGTTATATTGAGTACATAATATGTAAAATATTTCATATGTGTATTTTTCTTTATTCTGTGAATAAACTTTGCCGGCGTTTAGTACAGAGACAAACCTATGAGAAACATAAACATTTTATATCTTTAACCACGTGGGTTTTTCAAGTAACACCTCTCTGACGGGGCGTGTGCCTTCAGAGATAGACAGACTACCAATCCCACTAACGGTTTTTTAAAGAATAAATGCTTATACTGGGCCTTTGAGCCAGATCATATTTCTTCACAAACTCTAATGTACATGCTAGCTTGTGGCGAGAAATAATTACAGAAAAAACATTAACTTTTCCGTCATTATTTGACCACGTGTGTGGTGAACCAAGAGTATTTGTTGAGAGAAGTCGCCCACCGGTCATCTTCCTAATTAAGAGAAACCTCGTGTTTCTGACACTGTGTGCCCGTTTAACTTTCTTACCCGAACTGATTCAAGTGACCTTAACAGAAATCTTAAAATTAAACTGGTGAAGTGAATGCTCCCCGGATGCAGTGGAAGAAACCTGTATCTGCAGAGCTGGCATTCTCTTTATCCAAAGAATACAGATTCACTGTAGAGAAGTGTCCTAAAGTTTGCGCCAGACCGCGAACTACATCACGATTTGTAGGTAAGGTTGTGTGAGTCAGGGCCCTGATGAAAGAACCGAGTGAAAGTAGACGGAGGGATGTTCTTTGTTGATTCACCCACTTTGTAATTTTCCTTATGCAAGATTTGTTGCTAACTATATGTTCCTTAGGATAGACCATTCTACCATCAAAGTCTGTTCATATTTTTTAACAGGGGAAATATTAGACCCAATCATATGTATCTGTGTCTCTTTGGGGCTATCACTGTCTTCTAACGGGACTGTGAGCTATACATCGAGGGAAAGGATCATACCAACGGGTCTATCATTCTTGTAGCATTCCTTGATTTTTTATGATTTTCTATATATGCTTTGATGTAATTTTATATGTTGTGAGAGAAGTTTGTTATGATAATTAAACTACTCAATAATTATTCCAGCGTGTCGGTCAGTTTCGTTCCAAAATATATATATATAATCATTGTTATAGTTTTCCCACGTCTGTGTGTCTCACTGTCGTCAATTGGGTGTGTGCACGTGAGTGGTAATATATATATATATATATATATATTAATATATGTATAGGTGTTAGACTGTCTGACTACTCTAAATCTGTCGTAGAAGATAGGTGAGAGAGAGAGAAGATTTCTCGATCTCAGAGACAGCCTCTATCACATTCTACCATCTCACTCGTGGAAATCTATTTCTACCATCATCTCTCACTGTGACTATCACTTATTCTAATCTATTCAGAAGGGACCAACCCAAATTTTAATTCTCCTATCAAAAATCTACGATAAATGTGGGCTCGTTTCCGGAAATTGAACTGAAAATCCTGAGCAAGTACGACAAATGTGGTCTCGTCCGTAGGATTTTTTTTTAACTTAGAATAGGAAGTCGAGTACGCTAAATATCAGCTCGGCTGTAGATTCTTTATTCTGTAATAGAGTAAGAGTGTGATTGTCTCGGGATTTTGTGTATCTTTAAAAATAATTTATCCCCTAGACGAAACGATCTGTTTATGGGCGTGCTGACCACACAATTAATAATTGTTGTCCACAGCATTTTGAGTAATATACGTTTGAGTTACAGGTTGATTTTGTCGGAATATATGTTAATTACTGATTTTGTAATACTAAACGCTGGTAAAGTTTGTGATTGTCTAACAGTCACATGGTTCTGAAGAAGTAGGTGTTTGAGCTAAGCTAAGGAGTGCGTTCAGACAATTACGTCCTGCTTAATGCCTCCCTTACCCTAACTGTCTTCAGGGGTGAAGTTATAGTGGATTTTAAAATTAAGGGGATTTTTTTTCTTCCTTAAAAATTTTTTGCAATAATTATTTTGTTTCCACTGTAGCAACTTATTTTTCAGTGAGTAATCGTAACTACCATTTATTTGGCGTAGTCGTCTGCATTAGGTGCTTTATTGCCGATTAATAGCAGCGATAGTTACACACTATATTTTTGGAGGAGGTATCCCAGGTTAAAGTATATCATCTTTTGTTTTGGTATTTTCTCGTAAGTGGTAGGAATTAGTGTATCCTTTTCTTATTTTCCTTCTCCACATGTCTCAGTCACTGACTTATTATGACAGAAAGGGCGAAGCTTAGGCAACTCCTCAATGACGAAGCGAGAGAGGAGGGACTGGAAGGAGAGGAAGCAAAAGCGTTTGTCAGAGACGAATTTGAGAGATATGATGCGGAGAAAAAAGCAGCTGAAGCTTACTTACTTACTTAGTCGTTCCCCTTCTACCGTGAGGTGTAGAGGTTTGGAAGAGAGAGCGCCAGACTATCCTATCGGCTGTCTTCCTCCTGGCCTGGTTCCATTCTAGTCCTCGATCCTTCAAAGATTGTCTAATGTTGTCCTCCCAGCGGACTTTGGGTCGTCCTCGGGGTCTGGATCCTTGGCTCTTTGTTTCCCATGCTTGTCGTGGTATCCGATCTTCTCCCATTCTGCAGACATGGCCAAACCATCTTAATTGGGACTGTTCTACTTGGGTCTGCAGGTGGTAGGATTTAAGGCCTTGACGTATCGTCTGGTTGCGTACCATGTCTCTTCTTGTTACTTCAACCACCTTCCTCAGATACCTCATTTCTGAGGTTTGGATCTGGCTTTTATGGGTTGTAGCAGCTGAAGCTAAAGAGGAAAAAGAAGAACTCAGGAGAAAAGAAGCGGAAGACCGTCTATTACAGCAGAGGAAGATGGATGAGGAAATGGAAATCCGCACGGAGAGACAGCAAGAGAAGGAGAGGGGGGAAAGAGAGAAGGAGAGACAGCATGAGTTAGCTCTTAAAACTCTAGAATTCCAAAGTCGTGGTGCTGCCTCTACCTCCAGCAATGGAAAAACTTCTCCTCATTCTTCCTTAACTGATTCTTCTAACAGTCAATCTCTTCAACTCAACGCTATGTCTTTCACTCTTGAGTCTTTCCCTTGTCCTAATGAGAAGATTGACACATGGCTAGAAAAATTTGAGAAAATTGCAACTCTTTACGGTTTAGAGAGGTCGCGTTGGAATATGAAGATTTCTCAAGCTTTGAAAAGCAGTGCGTATGATGTTTACGCTAAACTTGAAAGCAGCCAACAAGACAATTACGACGTCTTGAAGAAAGCGTCACTAGAGCGCTTTGAAATGAATGCTCGCAAATTTTTGCAACTATTTGGCAACAGCAGGAAGAAAAGCTCTGAAACTTTCCAGCAGTTCTCATCTCGTTTAAAGGGATACTTGACAAAGTGCCTTGAGCTTTCACAGTTCCCCTCTACATATGAAGGTCTTGAGTAATTTGTTTTAACCAAACAAATAAAGAACACTTTATCTGAAGATACCCGGAGATTTCTAGCTGAGCAAGGTGCAGAAAAGCTTGAAGACATTTTGCAAAAGTCTGAGCGATATCACAATGCGCTGGCCGAACTGCCGGCCACAAAACGTAAACCGACAGAAGAGCATTTTCGAAAGAATAATCTAGACCAATCTTCTCATGTTTCTAATCAGAATAACCACAGAGAAACTGGACCTCAAAACCCCCCTCCTGAAAAATCTAAGTTCTACAAAACCAAGTACCACAGCAACCACAGTAAACAGTCTGATCAACCCGACCGCCCTTCATGGCAGTGTGGACAGAAAGGTCAAGGTGACAAAGGGAAAACCCCTGCGCACGGGACTAATGATCAGAGTGAGCACACCGAGCCTAAACGCATCGGATGCTTGCTGACAGTCTCGCAAGGCGGAATTATTGACAGTGATTCTCAACCTGTAGAGGGAGACACACCCTCTACGCGATGTACTGTTACATTGAACGGTTCTCAAACTTTTTGTTTATTTGACACGGGGCTCTCTTATGATTGCATTGTTGCCAGACACCTGGTTAAACCCGGTCAAGAGACAGGAGAGACCGTCGAACTTTGTGGAGTCTCTAAGAGTGATGCACCTACAGCGCTTCCCATCGCACTGGTGGAGATCCACTCTGATTTTGTCAGAGGCGAGATCAAAGCGGCTGTTATGGATGACCCCATCTACCCAGTCATACTTGGCGGGAAATACGTGTTTATTGGGAAACCGGAAGAGCCGATTGTGGCAGCAGTAACTACAAGAGGGCAAACCAAGAAGGAACGGGAGCCTGCGCCAAATTTGTTACCCATGGAACTTAAAGAAGCGCAACAAAAGGACCCTACTTTGGCACCCTGCTTTAGGAAACTGCCCATGGCTAAGGAACCCAGACATCATGAAGACATTTTTTCTAAGGATGGCGTACTTTATCGCAGAACGGGTAAGCCTGACCAAGGTTGCAACCAGCTCCTAGTACCGAAACAGTACAGAAGCCAAATCCTAGAAATGGGGCACTCTCTTCCCTTCAGCGGACATATGGGACAGAACGCCACAAACCAACGGATAACCACTCATTATTGGTGGCCAGGAGTAAATACTGATATTATCAGGTATGTCAAATCCTGTGCCCAGTGCCAACGTGTACCACCCAAGCAACGGACACCCCCAGTCTCGTTGGGTGAAATGCCAATAGTGGGAACACCATTCGAACGGGTTGTGATCGACATTTTAGGACCCTTAGAAAGGACTAAAAAAAGGAACAGGTTTATCCTGACCTTAGTCGACACATGCAATTTATGGGCAGAAGCTATTCCGCTAATATGCGCAGATGCCAAGCATGTCGCAGAAGCCCTCGTGCAGATTTTCACTCGGTTGGGATTCCCTCAGCGAATGTTGAAGGATAACGGATCCCCATACCGAAACCTGTTGAGGGATGAGATCGTGAAGATCTTGAGGACCCAACACATCTACACAAAGCCTTATACTCCGGCCGGAAATGTGCTCGTGGAACGTGTTAATGGAAACCTCAACATGATGTTAAGTAAACTGGCACAAGTGAAACCTGAAGATTGGGATCTTTGTATTCCTGCAGCTTTATTTGGCTACAGAGAATCTCCTCATACTTCCACAGGATTTCCGCCTGCTACGCTTTTATTCGGCAGACCTATCAAGGGGCCTCTTGAAACCTTACTTTGGTCGCTGACAGACCAGAAGTCAGATGAGACAGTTGTCTTAGCCAGTAAATACGTATCGGATTTAAAGGAAAGGTTGAAACTAGGATGGGACCTAGCAACGACTAACTTTAAGCGAGCACGCACAAAGCATGCTAACCGATACAGGAAAGTCGCGAAAGAGAGAGAACTGGAAGCAGGAGAGAAACTTTTGGTGTTACTCCCTACCGGAAACAACCAACTGAGGATCGGATGGCAAGGGCCGTTTACCGTCCTGAAAAAGATTTCTAAGGCTAACTACCAGATCTTTATTCAAGGAAAGGAAAAGGTTTTCCATTTAAATCTGTTAAAGAGATACTTGGAAAGACCGGTGCCGACCTCCGAACATCTCCTGACGATCGCCAAAATTGACAAAGATGACGATAGTGGCAGGGAAATTCCGCTGCACACACACGAAATCTTTCAAAAATGTCAAAAGCGGCGACGCTCTTTCAAGCGCGCATGGGAGACATTCCAGAGAAAGGAAACTTTGGGAGTAGACTTGAGTAGGAATTGGAGAGAGATGGAGGGGTAGATGAGAGGAAAGAAGACAGACACCCTGAAGCTACGGATATAGGAAATTTATTTCCATAACGTAGACATGGAGTGCTTCCATATCTTTAGGGGGGGGGGGGGGTTCTGTCACAGAGAGTTTTATGATCAATAAATTTTCTATATACTCTTCTTTTTTTTTACCCGTGTCCTATATTTTATTATCACTCTACGTTTTACTTGTATTTTTCGCATTCGTTCGTTTGTGAAAAATATTTTCTTTCCCATTCTCACTTTTCCGCTTCCTTTCTCATACTGCGATACGCATTTCTATTATGTAAGACGTCAGCCACTTAGGTAGACGAGAAATTGTGAATATGCATCTATCTCAGACATACGAGCAGACTTTTGTCTGCACATTCAGCTGATACGCTCGTTTTCTTCGGCTGAGCGCTCAGGTAAGGCGCGATAACCGACATCTCTGGCGCAGTATGAGACATTTGTCTTGCAATTCCATCTGACACGGCACTCACTGTTGGCCCTGGTCAGCGTGAGGTGTGAAGACGAGAAGTGTCAGTTATGGCATGCGTCTAGTTAATGGGAGGTGTTAAGAGAGAGAGAAGGGGTGAGACCTGCGCTATTGCGTGGTTTTGGAAATAGTGGGATCATTTGTTTGTTTCATAGATATTAATCAGAGTTTTAAACTTGATTTCATTCATTCTCCTAAATTCGCAGTAGACAGGTTGTTCGTGAACTGAATAAACTGTATAGCGAAGCTCTTAGTTCGCTCGGAAAGTTGCCGAGTTTCTAGACTTCAAATAAATATATCAGTGTATAATTCTAAAGTGTGCGATTACCTGTAGTTCTGTGTTGAGGTAAATATTAAGTATCTAATATTTTGTGAGTGATTAAGTGTTTAATCGCCTATTTTTCACTAGTTTCTTTTGTGCAGAGTGATTAATTTATAAGTCTGTTATATTCTCTAGACGACGAGTTACAGTGGAAAAACAGAATAAACTATAATTTCTAGCTTAAAATCATGTAGCTATAATGAATTTAATTTAACTGCTAAATAACCAGACGAGAATAATTTTTCTAAACTAACTTATAAATGCTAGATGCCTCGTGAGTGTTGACGGAATACGTATGTATTTATAATTCATGATGATTGATTTTTATATATAACTTATTTCACGGGAAAGTTTAAACGTCAAGTCAAGCTCTACGCTTGCAGTTCAAAATGTAAGTTATATTGAGTACATAATATGTAAAATATTTCATATGTGTATTTTTCTTTATTCAGTGAATAAACCTTGCCGGCGTTTAGTACAGAGACAAACCTATGAGAAACATAAACATTTTATATCTTTAACCACGTGGGTTTTTCAAGTAACACCTGTCTGACAGGGCGTGTGCCTTCAGAGATAGACAGACTACCAAGCCCACTGACGGGTTTTTTTTTAAAGAATAAATGCTTATACTGGGCCTTTGAGCCAGATCATATTTCTTCACAAACTCTAATGTTTGTAATTTTCCTTATGCAAGATTTGTTGCTAACTATATGTTCCTTAGGATAGACCATACTACCATCAAAGTCTGTTCATATTTTTTTAACGGGGGAAATATTAGACCCAATCATATGTATCTGTGTCTCTTTGGGGCTATCACTGTCTTCTAACGGGACTGTGAGCTATACATCGAGGGGAAGGATCATACCAACGGGTCTATCATTCTTGTAGCATTCCTTGATTTTTTTATGATTTTCTGTATATGCTTTGATGTAATTTTATATGTTGTGAGAGAAGTTTGTTATGATAATTAAACTACTCAATAATTATTCCAGCGTGTCGGTCAGTTTCGTTCCAAAATATCTATATAATCATTGTTATAGTTTTCCCACGTCTGTGTGTCTCACTGTCGTCAATTGGGTTTGTGCACGTGAGTGGTAATATATATATATATATATATATATATATATATATATATATATTAATATATGTATAGGTGTTAGACTGTCTGACTACTCTAAATCTGTCGTAGAAGATAGGTGAGAGAGAGAGAAGATTTCTCGATCTCAGAGACAGCCTCTATCACATTCTACCATCTCACTCGTGGAAATCTATTTCTACCATCATCTCTCACTGTGACTATCATTTATTCTAATCTATTCAGACGGGACCAACCCAAGTCTTAATTCTCCTATCAAAAATCTACGACAGTAGGCAATTTAACACTAAAAGTGTGGTCCATGTTTAATACCAAACCCAATGTCTACTTCGAACAAATTCCTTTTTAACGGCAATATGAGGTCGCTTTAACCAATAGTACACCACATATTAAAAAATGATGGTAGCAATACATGCACTCACATACCTCACACCGTCCAATAACACCTATCAGTCAAGTCCAGTATCAGTTGTCAATTAATTAACTTATTGATCAACATCAATAATGCAAAGCATTAAAGAATATACAAATATGTAACAGCGTAAATAGATGAAATGAGGCAGACAATCATATTAGTAAAGTGAATGAATGCAACATCGAATGCTAAAAGATTAAAGTCATGTGTACATCTTAAGTACTTGTCAGAAAAAGTGAATTGTGGTGCCAATTTTTAAAAAAAAGTTATCTTGCCCCTAATGAAGTTGTGTGACCAATCAGGTAAAAAGACGCTGATGTATGTTACGAATTGACAATAGTATTGAGAACTCTCAAAATGTTCACTCAATAATTAGTGTGAGTGTATTAATGCCATGTGTCAAAAACCGAATCTTATCCTGCGAATTAAAATTAATTATCAGCCAACTAAAGCACTGTAGTAAAAATCGTAGTGAAATAGTATTATACACACTAGTGGAATAATAAACAACTAAAGTCCAGCGAAAATATTTATACACAAGCACAAAGTTCATGTCCATGATTCTCTGCCACATTATCGTATAAGTTGCTTTATAAGTTCACTTTAAGTACGAATGTTCAATGTCCAACCGATAGAGAAAACAAAACGCACGATATGATATTATATTTATGTCCCTTTGACCATGCGAAGCATCGCTGAGTTAAGTCCCTTAATTTTTAGACGCAGTTCCAATAATAAAATAAATAAAGATTCTGCATTAAAAATATTCAAATGTCACGTTATTCTTAGATCATCAATGAATGTGTGTGTTTTTGCACATAAACCGAGTATGTAAACTGTTAATAAGTTCCAAGGCAGCCATGTAATACGCTGAGTAAAATGAGGTACAATTTGAAATAGGCGATATCAGCATTCATCATCATCAAGTGTCGAGTGAACCGATTAATACCAGTAAGTACTGTCAAAAGAGTCATTGAGCGATTTCCTTCAATTTCCGATGACAAAAATTACGATAGGTCAGCCTTGGCGTTCAACACAGAGTTTTTGTATATTTTATCTTTGCACAGCAGTAATAAATCAAGAAATTCCTGTCCGCAACAGCTTTGTCAGCAAAATACGTTCATATATAGTGTAATGTTCCATTGGTCAACACGTGAAGAAGTCATATTATAGGTTTGCTGTAACCTCACAAGGTATTTGCATTTGTCGTGTTGTTAGTTGACAGTGAGTCTTTTACACAACGTGATAACACATCCGCAACCCCGTTTTGATTGCCCTTGATGGCACAAATGTCATATTCGTAGGGTTGGAGCGCAAGTGATGCGTTGGCAGCCTTCTCATTATGAAATGTCTCCGTTTTCAGATAGGACAAGGCGCTCTGATCAGTCTCCAAGACAAATTTTGCACCAATGAGGTAGCGCTGAAGTTTAGAAAAACATAATACCACAGCGAGCAACTCTCGCTCTACGACAGGGTATTTTTGTTCCGTGGGTGTCAATTTACGACTGACATACAGAATTGGATGCAGACAATCATCGAATTCCTGCATAAGTGTACCGCCGATCCAGAGGCGTCGACTCTAAGGATAAAAGTAAATCGAGTATCAGGCAATCTTAAAATTGGTGATTTTGAAAAGTTTGATTTTAATAAATGTAATGATACATCACATGAATGTGACCAAACAATCTTATTTGGAGAGTTATTTCTTAATAACGAAGACAGAACTGAAGTAATTTCTGAAACGTTAAGTAAGAATTTCCTATAGAATCCTACAAGACCTAAAAGACTGCGAACCTGTTTTTTTGTCTTAGGAATTTCTAGATTCAAGATCCTAGAGATAATAGAATCCTCCGGCTTAAGAAAACCGCCTCCTACTTTATGACCAAGAAAAGAAATTTCAGTGAATCCTATTTTAGTTTTCGAAGGTCTAGCAGTAAGATGATGGAGACGAAAAGTAGTCAACAAAGACCGAATTCCAAGAACATGTTCTTCCCAAGATTGATGGAAAAAACAAATATCATCAATATAGGTAATTATGTCATCACGATTTGAGAAAATTGTTCGTATCATACGAACAAAGGTCGCAGGAGCGTTAACGAGACCAAAAGACATAAAATTAAATTGGAACAATCCCAAAGGTGTAGCGAAAGCAGTATAAGGTTTTGCTCTGTCCGACAAGGGGACTTGCCAATAACCTTTTGCCAAATCAAATTTACTGAAAAAAGTAGCTGTAGATAGTCTACCCAATAGAGAATCTAACAAAGGCAGAGGATCAGCATTGAAAATAGTATTTAAATAGTCGAAGTATAGTCTCAAGATGTTCGCATTCTACATAAAAATGACCATTAAAATGTACAGCATTATAAGCCTCTTCATAAGTACCAATGGGAAACAAGACCTCCGGCACATGAGTAGTGGGAATAAAACATTCACGTCCCTGTATAGGAACAAGTATAAAGTTATTATGTTCTGTAAATGGTGTAACACGACTTGTAGCACATGAAGAAAGAAATAATATTCATTCAAGAAGCCCAGGGATATTCCCTAAAATTATCCCAGCGACTGGTTTTGTCAACAGACATACTGGAGTCCTGCCTGTAAAATAAGGGGTATCTAAAAATACTTCTGCAGTTTGATAATATTCAACTGTGCCCCCGAATGTAATGCACTGGACTTCTTCGCCTGTGTAATCAGCAGGGTCAACTAATGATCTTCGACCACCCCCTCCCAGTGGCGGATCCAGTGTCCGTGAGAACTGAAACAAGTGGGGTGTTCACAAAACCCTTATCGAATACCACTGATCCTGTCCCATTATAAGAAGACATCACTGGTAAAGGGTGTCCACACCGAGCCTAGGAACTCCCTGTAGCTGAAATAAAGAATTACATTCAGAACAATTAGTACTGTTGGATAAGTCCACACCATATGCATTTGCATGAGAAACAACATTGGTATTTTGTACTGTATTATTGTCAATTTGATGCACCACTGCATTGGAAAGTTCAGGATTTCTAGAACGTCGAAAGTTATTATTCGGTTGAGAACTTCTGTTTTTGTAATTATTTACATTGTTTCCATGAAATGACCTTTGGCCTCTGTTTAACTGGACATTATATCCACCTCTGTTCCAATCCCTGTTAGGTCTGAAAGATGATTGTTGAGGTGTATACCCATCATCATATGAATGAAAATTACTTTGAGGTTGTAGTGACTGTTACCTATCACTTTGCTCACAGGCGTGTAATTCATCGCTGTGCGCAATGGAGCAGAACGCGAATACGCTTCGAGTGTAAAAGCGTGCGAGTTGTGGAATGTGTGTGACACGGGTATTTAGTGTATGACGCGGACAGGGACTGCTGCGGGGGGAACGAAGGTTATCGTTAGGACATTTGAGTTTGGCTGGTGTTTTCGAAGTGTACGGATATTTATGTGAGAGCGACAGACCAGTGTTTATTGTTATAAAAATATTTCAGAGTCAGGATAATTGACTCAATTCATTAAGAATGTGTGCTGGACTGTGTGTGGCTTAAGGAGATGGACAGTAAATGATTTGAATCAATACGGATTTGTAAAGTATGAAGGCATCGTAGACGATACATAGACATTCTGACTTTAAACCGGCACAACGACATTATTGCTTATGTCTGCTACTGAACACATTTGTATTACTGATGTAACGTCATATCATCATATGCTCTCAAAAGAAGTGAAGTACACTTATGTTGTATTGTGACATATTAAATGTGATAAAACGTACAACAAGCTGTTGATCAAGATTATTCAAGTTGGCCATTCGTTACACTACTGTTTAGACGGTTGTCTATTATATCAAAGTACCTTACAAGACTAGTGCAGCACATTAATATACTCGTTACCCAATAGCCTTCAATAAGTATAAGGTAACAGTAACCTATTATTAAAATTATACCTCCCTCTGAAAGATCCAGTATTATTATCTCGATTTAATCGAAAATTTCTGCCCATGCTATATGATCTTTGTCTGCGTGGATTGGACATCATAGTTCTAGCTGATGCCACAGGCAATGAATCCTTTATGTTATTCCTGCTAAGATTTCTTCTAGGATGTGCAATTTGGTATTGTCGTCCAAGATTTTCAACAGCAACCAGCGTTTCAGGTTTTCTCTCCTGTAAAAAAGTCAAAAAGTCACCACTGACCGAAGACAGCACTTTGTCTCTTAAAATTACGTCAGCCAGCCCATCAAAAGTTTTATCAATTTTTGACAAATCAACCCATCTAGAAAAGCAAAGCTTAATTGATGAAATAAATTCAGCAAAATCCTTAGCTGAATCAGGTAACAATGATATCAGTTTCAATCTGTAACCTTTTTTCCTCCAGTTGATACTTTTTTAGCAATAAAGCCTTCACAGCATTATAATCATTTATAGTATGATCATCCATGGTGCAGACTGAAGTAAGAGCCTCACCCACCAACAAACTCATCAACCTGCTAGGCCATGTAGCTCTATCAATCTTAAACTCTTGGCAATATGTCTCATATCTTTTTAAGAAGCATGAAATATCGTCTATTTTAGAATTAAATTTGGGCAAATTTAGTTTAAAAGTAGAGGCATGGTCTTTTTTTCCAACCTCCTTACCTGCTGGATTAGCCTGTTTATGTTGAAATCTTTCCAACTCAATTTCTGCCATTCTTTGAGCAAAGGTCAGTTCTGCTTGAGCATGAGCTAATATTTTTTCCTCAAGTTCTTGTTGTGCCTTTATTTCTGCTAGAGCATGTGCATGTGCCAATTTTTTTCCTTCAAGTTCCAATTTTTTTTCCTCAAGAGCTAATTCTTCCTGTCTTCTCTTCTCAGCTAATTCTTCCTCTCTCTTCTTCTCAGCTAAATCTTCTTCTCTCTTTACCTTAGCTAATTCTTCTTCTCTCTTCTTCTCAGCTAAATCTTCTTCTCTCTTCATCTTAGCTAATTTTTCTTCTCTCTTTTTATCATCTTTATCTAAGAGCCTCTGTTCTCTTGCCACGTCCTCTAATCTCTTTATCTCCTTTGTATGCTCATTGAAAGAAAATGTTTGTAAAGCTTCACCATCCATACCAAACTCCTTTCCAAGCTTGGTAAAATATTCCACTGAAGCCATATTTCACTATTATTGTGACTCCAAATTGTCCAATAATAATTCAAATAATATATATATATATTTAATATGAGGCGATATTAGCAACAATTATTTCACCACTCAATATCAAACAAATGCATGAAATTATAGATGCTATTTTAGGAGCAAAAAAAATAGAGATACCAACAAGATTACAATATAACAGTTGAAAGAGCCAACCGAAGAAAATACTAATGAAAAAACAAAAGCAGAAATTTATGAATTGTAGAAAAATGAAAAAAAAATGTGGCTCTACCACACTTATGACAATGCAAGCACAATTTCACAACATATGTTACATCTAATAACTGACTGATAGCAAGATTAGATGAACAAATTTACAAACAATAATGGAGAATAAACCAAATAAAATACAGTTAACTTAACAACAAATACAAAATTACAGAACCTCTACAACTAGACAAATAATGAATCTGGCTAATTCACTCAAGGCAGTAACACACATCTATGTTCGCTGGCCCCTTAAGTTGAAAAAATCAGATGCAAAACCTAAGGAACGCCTAAGAATTCTCGACCGTCAGTGAGGTATAATTAATTCATAGGTCCCACCAACCAACCCGCCTATCACACAAACATGTAGATACAGATATACATATAAGATGTAAAAGAAAGAACCCTGTCAACAGAGATTCTTCACGCCTCACACTGCATGAATGAATAAATTTACTTATCTGCTTTATCATGCAACAAATTCTCCTGGCATCAGCCTGTGCCTCAGGAACCGACGATTCAAATGCAATGCAGTGAATAAGGTTAAACCTCTAACTCCGACCAAGACCGCCATCTTTACAATTATTCTGTACATGCAAAAATGTAGTCCACCGGCTTGAAAAATGTTTCAAACATCACTTGAAGATAGTTTGTTCCAAATCCCGACTTGAGGCTCCCATCTTCGGCTGTTACGTGTCTTTTATATTATGAATGTTAATATTTAGTGACAGGATGGTTCCTGTGGCTAAGATCATTTCTAGGGTAGAAGACGTATCAGACACCGAAACAAGCCAACATCAATTCGAATTATTTGAGCCACAATGGACGAAATGGACGGTATACATTTTTATTAAGACTGTGACACTGCTCCGAATTCAATACAATTCAGGACAACATACAATGGCATATAATATGCAGTCGTCGATACAACTGTAGGCAGTCCATACATGTCTTGAACGCTGTCATTTTCATTTTTAACATTTTTAATATATATTCACACTCGACATTGAGAAGCTCTACTCCCTGTACATGCAGATAACTAGATATACCTCACAGAAGATCTTGATGTATTAGTGATGGAATAACACATGGATATATATATATATATATATATATATATATATATATATATATATATATATATATATATATATACATACATACATACATACATACATACATATATATATATATATATATATATATACATATATATATATATATATATACACATATATATATATATATATATATATATATATATATATATATATATATATATATATATAAAATCAGGAGCTCAAACACATGCGTCCACTCGCCATGACACACACTGGAAGAATTCTTCCAGGCAATCTCCTCACTTCTGCATTTTCAGTTTCACGTCTGCCAAACAACCATATCGGCATGACGTCACTTCCTGTATTAATAAATGACTCCGTATAAAATAAAAAAACAAGGAGCCCTGTTGAGCTAACCATTATACCGACACAATCGTTATGAATTCTAATCATAACACTTACGTTAGAACGAAACTAATTCCTCATGTTAGAAAAAAGCTAATTTATTTTATTAGAAGGAAGCTAATTCTTCATACTAGAAGGAAGCTAATTCCTCATGTTAGAAGGAAGCCTATTCCTTACGTTAGAATGAAGCTTACTCCTCATGAAAGGAGGAAGCTAATTCCTTACGTCAGAATGAAGCTTAGTCTTCATATTAGAAGGAAGCTAATTCCTTACTTTAGAGTGAATCGTATTTCTCATAACAGAAGTAAGCTAATTCCTTACGTTAGAATAAAGCTTATTCCTCGTGTTAGAAGGAAGCTAATTCCTCATGTTAGAAGGAAGCAATCACTTTCCTCGGACATGTTATATAAAGACTAAAACTAATATATTGTAACAACAAAAGGATTTAATGAAAACAAGACACAGGACGACAAAGGGAGAATATATTGGACAGTTTGACTTAACGGCATGGAAAGAGGTCAACAAAAGAATTAATAAGCAGTTCTGGAGACAGGATGTTGTGGAGAGACATGATCACCTATTCCACCAGAGATAGTACTTAAAGAAAAAATTAGATGCTACTCTTCAACAGAAAACAGGCAAAGATTGTAAAAATGAATGCAACAACTAATAGTCAGACTTCACTTGAGGGAACATTTCTACAAGATGTGTTCTCATGTACCTAACATGTGTACCTACCATGTGTACCTAAAATGTGTACCTACCAACCCTTAAATCTTTCAGTATCTGCAGCACGCATAGGACAATGAGGACCTTGCTAAGAAATCGTTTTCTTGATTCTGATTCTGAACGAAGTTTTCTGTTAGTATTTGTAAAGTGATGGATATAAATTTTAATTTTCCCCTTTTTAAGAGATATATTTTATTTTGAACAAAGAATTTTATTTCTTGCCAAGCCTTTTTTTTAAAGGATGTAGTTCTCTATATCGCCCCTCCCCACCAATCCTCCCCCCCCCCCCCTCCCGGCCCCCGCTTTCCGAGTAAAGCTATTAGATAACAAAATACAGCCATGAATGTATTTGGTTTTAAGGATCATCTTCATTGAACACCGACAACTCCATAAGTACTTCCATCTCCTCCTCAGATCACACAAGAAGCACAGTGCACGAACTTCGTAGCACCGCGAGGATCATAATGTGTGTATACAGTAATCACACATTCATAAATATTTTTGCAGTGTGCAGATTTCCTAATTTTTAAATTGTGCCAGTGCAGCGGCCGTAGGGCCTACTATTTAAGATTTCCAACTGCAGCGGGATTTTTGACATTCGCAGCTTGCACACGGGACTTCCTATTTTTTCGCCCTTATCCGAGAAGACTAGGCATCCAATCTCACTACCCAAGAGATCAGGGGGGAGTATGACATCATTAAGAACCACTGGCTCCTAAAAATATGTCCATCAGTTATATTCCCTGTACTGGGATCGAACCTGGTACCTTTAGAGTTAGAGGCGGACGCTACACCTCTGATTACTCCAACCCCACAAGGAATGAATGTATGCAATTATACGACATTTAACTAACGCTTTCTCTAGTCATTAATGCAAATTTAGCATGCACGCATCCCCTGTTTTCAGATTTGAGTAAAACAATAGAACGGAAATTATTCTTATCTTCATTTACGAATGAGTCATCTTGTATTAATAATGCACAGCGTAATTAAATCTTCAAAGCTTACGGCGCTGGATCCCGAGGCGACCTGCGGCTGCGCTACACGATGATTTTGCATTATTAATTAAGTTCACAATTAAGGTGCGAACGTGTTACTGGTTTCAATATTTTTTTTATTTTGCACTTATTACCTTCCAAAAAGTAAACAAAAACACCGAAGACAGAGTTACGGTTACCGATTCAGCGTTAGGATTTAGGCTTAGGCTTAGAATCATCATCCTTCTCCCTTGGCCATCGACCGACCAAGCAGTCTCCGGCCATCACACCTTGCGACGTCATAGGGCAACAAGAAATTATCCGTTGTTCCGTTACACCTAACGGCGTTTATTGGTACAACAGACTATTAATTGTTGTTTCTGTGATCAATTGACAAGCAAGCGGTTGATCAAACCGCTGTGCTCCGAACTTGCCCTCATGTGTACTCCACTATAAAACCACATCGCCTCCGAGACGCCACTCCAGCAATAAATTTCTCGGGACCGAAGGTCCGCGAAAAAGAGCAATCTGGTACAGGCACAGCACCCATCTGCTGCCTCCACTGTGCTGGGAGGACCCGGCAACCGGGACCACACACAGCCTTGAGAGGACAAAGATCGCCTGAACGGATTAGGCTTAGAATGCCGAGAAAGAATACGATTTGGTAAGCCTAACCTTAATTTTTAAATAAACATTTTATTACTCCGCCTCTGAATCGTTATTTCAGGGCAGATCGCTTTGGGCGGCGACATCGGACGACTTATCAATAATTAATTGGGTGAAATGAGACATATGTCCCTCTTTGAACCTCCTGAAACTATTAACTGTGGTCATGTCTTACCTTTAATAATGTATATTGTATAGTTTATAGATAAGCTGACAACAACTTTTCATGAACTCTATTCATCCTATTCTGTAATATATACATTTAAGATACATATCCATATTGAATCGTGACTGCATCGCAGTCATTTTGCGAGGAAATCTGTGTAATTTTAATAGAAAAATTCCCTAACTTTTGCTGAAAACTGGTCTGAATATTTATAACACACTGAAGAACGCACAATGTAAAACATATATAGTCACCAGACCTACAGGTCTGTTACATTTGGACATGCCCCCTAATATAACCGACTAAGTTGAACGGGATGCGCCTCGCCAAAACGAGGCAAAATTGTATTATTTTTTTAAATGTGAAGATTGAAAGACAAGCATGTTCTTTTAATTGGTGGTTAATTTAGCGTTCACAGAGCACTGGGAGTTGTTTCCGTATTTTCCAGAAAAATATGGTTGGACTGATTCATAATTTGCAACGTTCATTAAGAGAACTTAATTTTTCGATGTAGTATTTACATTAGTCTATGTAGTGTGTCTACAATACCCTTTAGCTCCCCAAGGAGCATAGGCCTTCAACAAACACATGCCAAGTCTTCCTGTCCTGTGCCATCCGCTCAAGTTCTTTCCATGCTGTCCTCATCATTTTCACTACTGTTTCCAGTTCTCTTTTCCATTTGTTCTTGGTCTGCCTCTGCCTCTCTTTCCCTGTGGATTCCAGAACAAGGACTGCCTTGTAATGCTATCCTTTCTGCTGCTACCTGTGCAGTTTTCCCTTGTTCACACAGAGTGCGAACATTCCAGATGCCAATCCTGGAGATTTTCCTAGACGAAATAAGGTTATTCGGCAACCCAGACTCCTTTCGGCTTTCTCTAGGTTGCTTCATGCGCCTCCTTTCCAGAGGACCTTCTGTCTTGGGCGGCTGAGTTGATTTATATTCTTTATTTGACTTGTCCATGTTTGTTGAAGTTTTTGTGGTAAAAAGTTCTTTACGGGATGGGGTAACGAGTCCCATGCCCAACCCTCCTTAGTCGCTTTTTACGACATGCCTGGTAAGGTACAGTGTTACTATTCTTTGCTCCCCTTTCGGGCCCCGGTAACACACGGGTGAGTATGTCTACGCTCGATTAGTAAATAATTCTCCCTCTTTATAGGATAAAAAAAATCCCCCCTTAAGGTACTGACCTGTTTCAATCCCTGGCTTAGTAATTTATTTATTATTCAGTGTCATGGTTGTTGCATCTGGGTCACAGTATGACGGGTCGATGTTTGCTTCCTCTAGTTTGCTGTTGTAACAATAATTTCTGACGCCATTGTCACTGACCTTCGTAAATGTTTGTCAAGTGACACCTATAGAATTAAATTGTGTATTTGTGTTTTATGTCTGAGTTTAATCGTTCATATTAATTACTCGCGTTTTTTTGTTCAGCGCAAAGGAGTTTGTTGTGCCTTATTTTATTTCAGGGCTGCAATACCTTCGCATTTCGTTCCGGAAAATTCGATTACCGAAAGCAGTTTTTTTTATAGTAAATTTGGATTTACTTCCTTCGGCCTTTGATTGTCCCAATCCTACCGACATGGGCAGGTCGATTGAAATACAAAATTTACTTTTTTTCTAGGTTCCCGTTGAGCATTTAGATTTTGAACCAAACCCTAAATGTAGAACGTTTTATGGATAATTCGCCAAACCAAATTTAAAATAAAAGGAAAAGAAAAGTTTCCAAACTTTTTTATTACATGGACAAATTCCGTCAGTCCTTTAAATGACAGTTTCAGGCACTATTCAAACACAAATCAAGGAAGTTCAATGACAAAAATCATTAAAGCGAAACCTCGCAATCTTTTTGCGAGACCAACTGGTCAAAATTTGGCCGAATGTAGGAATTTCGTAAACCGGTTGAATCACAGGGATATGGAAGAACTTCTCCGAGTATTTATGGCAGGCTGCAACTATCTGCATTTTCGGTGTCAAATCAAACTTTGTTTTCAAGAATCATTTTCATTACATTTTCGTGCAGTATCAAGCGAGGTTTATTAATTCTATTCGCCACACTTTTGTTGCCGATTCGCGACTTAAGTCAACTGGCGAACATCTTGCCCATTCCTGTCTGATGAGTTCTCATTTAAGGCCTACAAGCGTTTTGTAAATGGAAATATTCATGTTTTTGGAAGCCAGATTCCAGCTTTCGTCCTTTCTGTTAAACTTTAAAACAGTCCGCCACGGACTTTTGCTGTCAGATGCTAAATATTATGACGGGACCACTTGACTGGTGTTAAGAGTTCTTGCTTAAGTCCACTCCCTTCTCTGTTGGCATTTCAGACCAAATAATAATTATATTCAGACTGAGAACAGACCACTGCAGACGTAAATACAAATTAGTAAATCAAATCTAATACATACACACACATGTGTAATATGGGAAAGACAAGCCAATGACATGTCCCGCAAGGATGCCGGTTCCACTAAAGTAGCAGATTAGCAGCATGGCCTTCAGCAACACATATGCGGGAGAAAAGTAATGACAATACGAGACGCCTGAGATATGTTGCCAACTATAAGAGAGATACAGATACAGCTATATGAAAACGACGAAGATACATGCTCTCATGTCGTCTGGTACTTTTGCGACCTGTACCTAGACGAAGAACTTCTAGTTCGAAACGTTAGCTTTTTTTTCTTTCACACGCTTTTATTTAACTTCCCTTGTATGTCACTTTCAAATCTTGCAATTGATTTTTCAATCACTTCCAGATGAGCAATAGCTCTGAAACTTGGCATAGCTGTGTATTCCCGATGACAATACAATAATCAATCAATTATTAATAATTTAGTATTGTAATTTTGACATTATGAGTAATTAAAGTTTTCGTACTGTAAACAAATCAGGGGCCATAATAAAGTTAATTAAAAATTCAAGAGTACGCGGTGTACTTTATTTTTTTATATTCGTAAAACAGGGCAGTACTCAAACAAGTGTCTAGCTAAATCAAAGGAAACAATCCAAATTATAAAGTTATGAATCAAGGGAAAGTCGAGTTCGATCTCTAGATGGCCTTCAAATTGAAGAAATTGATTGCACCAAATTAACAGGCGCAAAGCCATGTAATATTGACGCTCTAAAAGAAATGGATCGCTTAAGAAATTATTGACCAGATTTACAATAAGTAAAAGTATTGTTTATGTTTTAGCATGTCATAATTTTTCTAACAATAAAAAGAAGAAAATAATAAATAAAAATAAAAATGTTAAAACACACGCTTTTAATGCACTTAAATCCCAAAAATAATTTTTCAAGGAGTTTATAGCTTGTAGTCAAAAAATGTAACATCAAATTGGCAAAAATTGTGGGGCGCTTAAGCGCTTATCATATATTTTATTCATAAGTGTCTAATGAAGTATAAAGCAGAAGTTAATTTCATGCAGAATCAGCATTCATCAGTGTTTAACATATGTTTTTAAATTTTTTATTTAATCACCTACTATCGTATACCATTTATTCTGCACTGTTTCAAGCCCTTAGTATTCTTTGCAGTCAACACATTACTCACCTTTATTTGATCTGTCTAGTTCAAAGTGTCTAACGTTTTCAAGAATATTTATATGCTATTTATCCATCTTTGTCATGGGCGTACATTTATCTTTATTCTTGAGCCTCAACTTAGTGTATTCGTACTTCTTGTAGCCATCGCTTGTTTGACATGTTCATGCCATGTCCATTTGGTCCATCTCATATTGTTCATTATTTGAGATTCTTTTGATAAATGGTATTTAACATACACGGATTTCGCTTTATGCGATGTTAGACCAAGGGCGTAAAATTCTAAAAAAAAAAAAAAAAAACCAAATTTTCATTGTAAATTGCAGTATTTTAATTATATACAGGAATTCTTTTATGAATAAATAGAAGATTGTCTATTCAAACTCTAAAAAATGCAGTTCTTCTTTTAGTACCATACCTGGTGGCAGTGGCGGAATTGTCTATGTCGTAAGGACAAATAAGCTGTAAGTTTCGATTTTTCAAGTTTATCTTTATTATCGTCAACTTTCGTCATATTAGTTTTTTAGGACTGGAGAGAGCACAAGATAACACAAGATGATTAAACAAGGAACATAGGAAAATTGTCGAGATACACTGGATTAAGAGATTAACTTGTGTAATTTACTGGATGTTATCACGGAAAGCAGACAAAATTGTTACGTGACGCCAGCCGGCATTTAAATGCAACAGGTGATCTTAGAAGTCCGGCAAAACTAACGCAAGTATCCAAATGTTTGGTCGAAACGACAAGAATTTAGAACACACTTTGATTTATCTTTATCAAACCCGTTGAAGGAAGTAGAACAGATGATCAACCGGAAACTGAAAATTGATATGACAATTCCACTCTCGATAAAAAGATACTAGAATGTTCCCGAAAGATACATAAGTACAGATTAGCTAACTTCTGCCTTTAAAACTCACAACCTTTGGACGATCTTAATTGTGTGGAGACAATCCGCCAGCGATTGACTTGAATAAGATTTGCTATAATTCTCACTAAATCAATGTGGAAGAAAATTTTCTCGGACGAGAGAGAAATCACGCAGTTTGCTTCGACTAATCATTACTGTTCCAAAGATTCGGTATAAGGATCAAGGTCAGTGTATAATGCGTGTAAAATAATAATTCATATCCCTTTTAATTTAATAAACACATTTATTTTAATTAAATTATCAGCACTGTAAATATCATTCATTTTTCTCACACCGTGAATACCCAAACTACCACATAACTGTCACAGTAACATCTCGGCAATATTAATGGTAATTATAGGATTAAAAACACAGACTACAAAAATTACGAAAACACACAGAAATCACATTCTTAGGAATAAGTAGACTTAGTTACTTATGAGGATTTTCTTATTGTATTAATAACAGCGGTAAAGAAGACGAATATCGGCGGGCCGTGTGGTTTCTGCCTAATTAAGTCTAAATACCAACGTTGGCAAAGTACAACCGCAATACAGACGTAAAACAGCCGAAGTACAGATGTAGCAAATTGTAGTACAGACTAGTACTGATAGTTAAGTACAAGAGTACTAAAATAGTATTTAAATACATACGGCGTGGTTAGTACCAAGGTACTAGTCGTAGATATGTAAACCACTCCTGCAATCACCAGTGAAAGGCAACCCGACGATCAAGCATAGCACGTTACGCAGACACGCGAACAGATGCAAGGTAACAAGGTAAAGCAAAGCCCATTATAAGGTGACGTGTAAAGCGGTCAGTAACAATCGTAAGTGACCGGAGGTACACAAAGCGATCACGGTAAACGGACAGCCAACCATGCCAATATATCTAATCGCCACTAGAAGAGCGAACCACTACTGACAGTTGACCACAGCAAATAGTTGCAACAGCTTCACCGTGAAACCAAACAATCACCAGCTGCGATAAATCATCGCTTAAGATGTTTGTTTATTCGTACCCGTGAGGATAGTTGACCAGACCAACCATGTAACAAAGACTTTTGTTTTCCCAGTTATCACACAGTGGAGCAACGGCACTAGTATATTGTGGAATATATAATGAAAATTTTTCATTAGCAATGACTAGTTTGAAACAGAGTTCTATAATCATTACTATCAAGTGTATTCCGAAAGGCTCAAGCCTGCGAAATAGAAGTTCACGAGAAGTCACTCCCTTACACAGTGACTTTAAGAGAACAGTGGATTTAGTGATAACACCCCAAGCACTTCCATATTGTATCATAGTTAATTAGCTATTAGATTTTGTGAACCTTACTTTCTTATTTGATCACACATTGTGGTATTAGGTTAATTTTTTAGTACATTTATAAGTATATACAATATTTTTCTTCAAGGTATGGAACATATATATTTGCCTATGTATACATGTTTATGTAAATAGTTTTAAGTTAGTAAATCTCGTATTTATGTGTCATTTATAAACACGGGTGGTTGTTACATCATTAGCCCGAGAGCGGTGGTTGTTGCATCATTAGCCCGAGAGCGGTGGTTGTTGCATCATTAGCCCGAGGGCGGTGGTTGTTGCATCATTAGCCCGAGAGCGAACAAGCGTGTGAAAGACAAAGAGATATTGCGTTTCTCTTTTTTTTTAACATTGTGTGAATGGGAAGGGTGGGGGCTTGTAAGCCATATAAGAGGAGAGATTGCGGAATGGGAATAACAGTATCTTGGGAAATTTAATCACTGAGGCTGCTTTAGGGTACTCAGCCTGGCTTGTAAATTAGCCTTCCTTGTCCTCTAACCTTAATTATTTTGTGGTGGGTAGATTTCTAATTTTTAAATTTTGTCAGGGCAGTGGTCTTACGGCCTTCTCTTTACGATTTTCAACTGTAGTGGGATTTCTAATGTGCGCAACATGCACACGGGACCTCATACTTTTTCGCCCTTACCCGAGAAGGCTATACATCCGATCAGGAGACCATGGGGGAACTATGACATCATTAAGACTACTGATTCTGAAAAAAAAATGTCCATAAATTATATTCCTTCATCTGGAAACGAACCCGGTATCTATAGAATTCGAGGGGGACGCCATACCTTTCAACCACTCCGATCCCCTCTTTTTCTGTGTTATTGTGATTTAACATATATTAACATATATTAATTAAAGTAAATAAAGAAATGAAATAAAATAAAATACACTTTATTGTTATAAAAAATGTCCTCCAAATGAAAATAAGTCGCCATTAAAATTTACAATATATTTAGTATTCAAATAATATCATATAGCTTTTTTTTCGAAAACTGGGCAATTTGGGAGGAGGGGGGGGGGGGCATGCTAAAGCTACCTGCTTGTTTTATACGTGATTTTTTTTTTTTTTAATTTACGCGGTGTCCTCAAAACCTAACCTCCGCGTAAGTTGCGATCGAACTGTATTTGATTTTTGTCTTCTGGAGACCACTGCTGAAAATATAAACATACTAATTTCCTTTTCGTTCCTCATCGTGCAGCATGGCACCACACCGCATCTGCTCAAAGCCTCCATGTAGCCTGTATCAAAATATTCAAGTTTTCTTGCAACGATGCTTTCTAAAGCACTGTTTTGTATAATATGAGGTACAAAGCCTCTTGCTATATCTCATAGTTATCTCCTCTTACAAATGCGTGAGAGGGCAGTATGTTTCATAATCTCAAATTCACTAGAAAGAATATTTTATAGGTAAAATATTAGTTTAAAAATCTGATTATCCTCTTCTTCTTTCTTCTTCTTCGTACACTCTCAGACGTCCACTTGAATGTTCTCAAAGAAAGCAGTAGTCAATTTGAGGCTATTTGAATCCCCGTAAAGCTTTTCCACGAAAGGAGCTGGCGTCGGCCATATACACTTTCTCTGTATCACATATAACGGGCAACTTTGAAGCAGATGTTCAGAAGTCATTTTATCAGTGTCACAGTTACACTGATCGGTAGTTCCTATCTTTAGCTTGTTGAATAGATGGTATCTCAATCTGTTGTGGCCAGTGCGGAGTCTGAAAATTACCACTTGTTCTCTTCTGTGGAGCTGGTAGTAAGCATCATTCTGTGTGTGCCCTGGATGTTCAACATTCCATTTGTTTCTGAATCTGATTCTGATAAAACTCTTTGCCTCCTCAACAGTTATGCTTGCATCAGGCTGAGGTAGATGTGAACCTTCTTTTGCCATTCTGTCAGCCTCTTCATTGCCGGTGATGTTACAATGAGATGGGATCCATTGGATCACAACACTTTTGAATCGTTGACAAAGTTTGTGGAGCACTATTCTGAGATCATCCAGATCTGTATTATGTTGGCTTTTCAACGTTGCGATTACTGACTGTGCATCAGTAAAGAAAGCAACTTGTCTCTCTGCGCTTTCTTCTGTCAATATAACTTCTGCTGCAGTTTTCAAGGCCTCTGCCTCTGCTCTGAAGTTGCTGGAGAATTGTCCTGTCGGCACTGACAGTCTTTTTTCTGCACTAGTGCTTAAGGTCAGAAAGACACCCCCACCTCCATTTTCTGTTGCATTTGTTGCTGATCCATCTGTGTATGCATGGGTCCAGGTGTTGCGTGTGTAATGTTTCTCTATGTATTTTGTCGCTATGGATTTTCTATCTGTTGCAGTTTTGCTCTTTTTCCTTTCCATTCCAGGAATGTATTCTATCATTTTTGCGAAACGATTTTGTTTCCAAACTGGAAGCTTGTGTGCAGTGTAGATGGTTTTAACATGCCTCCCGTTATAATTCTCACTGCTTGATTTTGGAGTCTGCTAATTTTATCGAAGTTTGTCTTAGCTGCTGTTGCCCATGCTGCCATGCCATATTCAAGGACTGGCCTCACTCGCAGAGATTCACATTAGGCGCCTTTTACGTTCTGCGTGCTCGAGCAGTAAGCCAATTCTTTCTCTGTCCCCACAGACTCACGGGGGGGGTCGAGCTATTAACAAAATACAATTCCTTAATTAATTTCTTATTTCGTATCAGCATTGTCTGAGTTAATGTAAGGAAGATTCAAATATAAAAGATGAAACAAGTCAAATTTTATCTTTTATTTTAAAAATCTATTTTATTCGATCTAGACTTTGTGTTATAGATCACTTTATTCACTTTTCTGTGTTTTATATTTGACAAATTTAGAATTTTCTCTCGTTTTTTTCCTAGTGCCAGTCTGTCAGCAAACCATTTTTTTATTTTAAAATCTCTCCTTGTCGCTACAATATCATACTATTGGAGTCTTTAATGGGGAAATTAGCGTTTTTATTTTATGAATGTTCAATTTGACCACGACCAATTAGCAATTTATATATTTATTACTTGCGGGAAATAAATTCCATTAATGCAATTAATCAGCGTGCGTCTAATGGGGGTGCAGCGATACTAAATATACATTGATTACACACACACACACACACACACACACACACACACACACACACACACACACACACACACATATATATATATATATATATATATATAAGACATGAGTTAGGTAGATGGATAGATAGATAGATAGATAGACAGACAGACAGACAGACAGACAGACAGACAGACAGACAGACAGACAGACAGACAGACAGACAGACAGACAGACAGACAGACAGACAGACAGACAGACAGACAGACAGACAGACAGACAGACAGATATATAGATAGATAGATAGATAGATAGATAGATAGATAGATAGATAGATAGATAGATAGATAGATAGATAGATAGATAGATAGATAGATAGATAGATAGATAGATAGATAGATAGATAGATAGATAGATAGATAGATAGATAGATAGATAGATAGATAGATAGATAGATAGATAGATAGAGAGATGCCTCATTTATTTTTCCGAGTTTTTTTAAGAAGACAAAAAAAAAGAATATGTCTATTGATCCTATGTGCAAGTTGTAAAAGCTGACTAACATGAAGTTGTAATAGGTGACTAACATGAAGTTGTAATAGGTGACTAACATGAAAGATGTAATAGGTGACTAACATGAAAGTTGTAATAGGTGACTAACATGAAAGTTGTAATAGGTGACTAACATGAAGTTGTAATAAGTGACTAACATGAAAGTTGTAATAGGTGACTAACATGAAGTTGTAATAGATGACTAACATGAAAGTTGTAATAGGTGACTAACATGAAGTTGTAATAGGTGACTAACATGAAAGATGTAACAGGTGACTAACATGACAGTTGTAATAGGTGACTAACATGAAGTTGTAATAGGTGAATAACATGAAGTTGTAATAGGTGACTAACATGAAGTTGTAATAGATGACTAACATGAAAGTTGTAATAGGTGACTAACATGAATTTGTAATAGGTGAATAACGTGAAAGATGTAATAGGTGACTAACATGCAAGTTGTAATAGGTGACTAACATGCAAGTTGTAATAGGTGACTAACATGAAAGTTGTAATAGGTGACTAACATGAAGTTGTAATAGGTGACTAACATGAAGTTGTAATAGGTGACTAACATGAAGTTGTAATAGGTGACTAACATGAAGTTGTAATAGGTGACTAACATGAAGTTGTAATAGGTGACTAACATGAAAGTTGTAATAGGTGACTAAAATGAAAGTTGTAATAGGTGACTAACATGAAGTTGTAATAGGTGACTAACATGAAGTTGTAATAGGTGGCTAACATGAAGTTGTAATAGGTGACTAACATGAAGTTGTAATACGTGACTAACATGAAGTTGTAATAGGTGACTAACATGAAGTTGTAATAGGTGACTAACATGAAGTTGTAATAGGTGGCTAACATGAAGTTGTAATAGGTGGCTAACATAAAGTTGTAATAGGTGACTAACATGAAGTTGTAATAGGTGACTAATATGAAGTTGTAATAGGTGACTAACATGAAAGATGTAATAGGTGACTAACATGAAAGTTGTAATAGGTGACTAACATGAAAGTTGTAATAGGTGACTAACATAAGGTTGTAATAAGTGACTAACATGAAAGTTGTAATAGGTGACTAACATAAAGTTGTAATAGATGACTAACATGAAAGTTGTAATTGGTGACTAACATGAAGTTGTAATAGGTAACTAACATGAAAGATGTAATAGGTGACTAACATGACAGTTGTAATAGGTGACTAACATGAAGTTGTAATGGGTGAATAACATGAAGTTGTAATAGGTGACTAACATGAAGTTGTAATAGATGACTAACATGAAAGTTGTAATAGGTGACTAACATGAATTTGTAATAGGTGAATAACGTGAAAGTTGTAATAGGTCACTAACATGCAAGTTATAATAGGTGACAAACATGCAAGTTGTAATAGGTGACTAACATGAAAGTTGTAATAGGTGACTAACATGAAGTTGTAATAGGTGACTAACATGAAGTTGTAATAGGTGACTAACATGAAGTTGTAAAATAGGTGACTAACATGAAGTTGTAATAGGTGACTTACATGAAGTTGTAATAGGTGACTAACATGAAGTTGTAATAGGTGACTAACATGAAGTTGTAATAGGTGACTAACATGAAGTTGTAATAGGTGACTAACATGAAGTTGTAATAGGTGACTAACATGAAGTTGTAATAGGTGGCTAACATGAAGTTGTAATAGGTGACTAACATGAAGTTTTAATAGGTGACTAACATGAGGTTGTAATAGGTGGCTAACATGAAGTTGTAATAGGTGGCTAACATAAAGTTGTAATAGGTGACTAACATGAAGTTGTAATAGGTGACTAACATGAAGTTGTAATAGGTGACTAACATGAAGTTGTAATAGGTGACTAACATGAAGTTGTAATAGGTGACTAACATGAAGTTGTAATAGGTGACTAACATGAAGTTGTAATAGGTGACTAACATGAAGTTGTAATAGGTGACTAACATGAAAGTTGTGGATGGAACTAGCTACCTCATCATGTCAAACAATTCCCTACAGCAACCAACTCTGCAAGAGCATGAGATTGCTTTAGTGCTGGCTTCATTCAAAAGGGGCCAGATGCCGTCGTATCTTTGTGCTCAAAAAAGAACATAATAATGGAATACACCACAAACGAACAGAAAAGAGAGTCATTTATTGAATCAGTCACGAATTTAACTTTCCTATTTGCAAGTATCACTATATATAAAATCCCAGCTTTTTCTGTCACTAACGCTAAGGGATGTAACTTTGGTTGAAAGTTAGACATTAATTGTATTGTTTCCCTTATATGTACTCTCCCGAAGATAGTAACACTCGACAAAGAAAACTGCGCAAATGACGGTGTGCACAAAAATATTTATAGAACTGTGGTGATGCACAGTGGTTTTTTAAAATACTTGTGAATAATTAAAATTGCTGTTAGGTATTGGTGCTTGTGAATTTAATTCCCGTCTTATGACGGGCTTTTACACTAGTAAGCTAAATAAAACACAAAAGGCGACATACTTTCGTCTAGTAGACCGCAGAAGTGGAACAACAGTCTAGCATTGGCTGGTGTACGGCACGGATGGGTGAACAAAGATCGAACGATGAACGAACGAACAAACGAACGAAATTTTAATTTCAATTAAACAAATGGGTATTGTTGCCTTTTTACATTTCTGATCTGAAATAATACAATTCTACACGTGATTTCAAATTAATACATTATTAATTTCATTAATAGTTATTAAATATTATGCAATGTTATTTGCATTCGGGAATAAATGACATATGCATACACACAAAGACATAGAAAGCGGGGGAAATAGAGAGAGGGGGATATATATATATATATATATATATATATATATATATATATATATATATATATATATATATATATATATATATATATATATATAGATAGATAGATAGATAGATCTGCCATCAATGGTACCTATACCTTGTAGCGGTATGGCAGCTTGTGTACCCTGACAACCCCCAGAGCTATACCAGTGGGAGGTTTACACTTGGAAGGTTCAACCAAGCTGGACTGGTCTGCGCGGGTAGGGGTCAGACAAAAGCTGGTATCCTGGTCTTCCAGGTTAGGGGTTTTAGCACAGGGCCGACACCCCTGTCTATGTAAAAAATTGCACATGTTATGGAAACGGCAACAAATGGAAAAACTTTGATGGGGGACGGACATCCGGAGTCGCAGGCTCGTATGACTGCCAGTGATGAAAGCCGAAAGGAAGCCATTGGCATGAGAACGGATGCCCTGACCGCAAAACACGAACCCAGAATCGGGTTTTGGAATGTCAGAACGATGAATGAGGCAGGAAAGCTGAGACAAATCACAGCAGAGATGAGGAACTACAAACTACAAGAGCAGATGGACCGGGACGGGAAGAATAAAAATAGCTACAGGGGAAACCGTACTTTGCTCTGGTAGAGAGGGTGGTCAGCACAACAAAGGTGTAGCCATTATCCTGAAGAAAGGAATGAAAAGATCTTTACTGGAATGGAAACCCATCAACAATAGACTGACAAGAACAAGACTGGGAGGGAGATTCACCAACACCACAATTATACAATGCTATGCACCAACAAACGAAACTGCACCCAGGTACGATCTTATTATAGTAATGGGAGACCTAAATGCGAAAGATGGAACACACAATAATTATAACGAAAGAGTAATGGGGAAATGCGGCAGTGGAACAGTAAATGAGAATGGGGACAAATTAATAAGCTTCTGCAGTATTAACAACCTGGTCATTGGAGGAACACTTTTTCAACACAAAGAAGTGCACAAGTTAACATGGGAATCACCAAACGGACGAGACAGAAACCAGATAGATCACATAATGATCAATGGCAGATGGAGACATGCACTACAAGACGTGAAAGTAAGAAGAGGCGCAGATGTGGGAAGTGATCATCACCTAGTAGTAGCAAGACTGAAGGTGAAACTCAGAGCTGCTGGACCAGTTGCAGTCAAATAGAAAAGATATAACATCATGAACCTTAAGGACCCCCTCACCAGAAAAGCTTTCGTGGTCGACGTAAAGAGACGATATCAAATTGCCAAAAGCCAGGAAAGAACAGAGACCGATGATGTCGACCAGAAATTCAACACCATCTCAACAACATACAAGGAAAGCAGCGAGTCATGCTTGGGATTCCAGGAAAGAAAGAGCCAAGATTGGATAACACCAGAAACGCTAAACACCATAGCGAAGAGACAGGAAATGAAAAGAAAGAAAACAGAAGCTAAGTCTCCCAGGTTAAAGGCAATATATAGTGAACAGTACAGTCAGCTGGACAAGGAAGTAAAACGTCAAACCCGTGAAAAAGAGACATTTCTGGATGACCTTGCAAGATAGGCAGAAGAGGTAGCACTGAGAAATGAACAAAGCACAGTTTATAAAATAACTAAAACTATCAGTGGAAAACGAGGTGCAAACAACATAACGTTAGTAAGAGACAAGCAAGGAAATCTCATCACCACAGCACAGGGGCAGGAAACAAAATGGGCAGAGCACTTCAGAGAAATACTGAATAAGGAACCACCAGAGACTCTGCTGAATGTTCCTGAGGCTGAAAGTGACTTGGACGTAAATACAGACATTCCACGAAAAGAAGAAATCATCACAGCTATCAAAGGGTTAAAAAATGGAAAAGCGCCTGGTCACGACAATCTAAATGCTGAGCTATTCAAGGCAGACCCTGAACTAGCAGCAGAACTATTAGAACCACTATTTGCACAAGTCTGGGAAACTGAGAAAACACCAACAGAGTGGAGTAAAGACATAATTGTCAAATTGCCCAAGAAGGGCGACCTTGCAGACTGCAACAACTGGAGAGGAATTACTCTCCTCTCAGTTCCCAGTAAAATACTAGGCAGGATAATCATCCAGAGAATTTCAAAAGCAGTTGACCATAAACTGAGAAAAGAACAAGCGGGTTTTAGAAAGAACAGAAGATGTGCAGATCATATATTCACCCCCAAGAACATCATAGAGCAGTGCTCAGAATGGCAGAGACAGCTATACATTAACTTTGTTGATTTTGAAAAAGGCTTTCGACAGCATACACAGGGACAGCCTATGGAAAATACTGAGGACTTATGGAATTCCCAGTTGCATTGTTTCCATCATAAAAAGCCTATATTCTAACTTTACATGCAGTGTTGGATTGAGTAATGTAACTTTTGAAGTGAAAACAGGAGTACGACAGGGATGCCTCTTATCAACAACATAATTTTTGACAGCCATAGATTGGGTGAGGCGCCAGACAACAGAGGGCAGTCCAAGAGAAGTGTTACGCACGGATCATTATTTATTTTTCGTTTGTATAAACATTTTTTCATATGTATGATCATTTTTTTGACTGAAGTGTGTATTATGTTTTCTATGGTCAAAGGGACATAATCCGAGTTATCGAAACTACAATTTGTTAGGAGTTGCCTTCTCTTGTATAGAGACACGTTCGGTCTATAATTTCTTGAACGAAGCGTGACCACATCTCCTTATTTGGTAGTATCAGTCAACTATGGTAGATGTCTGAAACCTTTCTTAACGCTTCTTTTCATGACCATAAAAGGCGCGACTGTGTAAGACTTTTATCTCGAATGTTCTTCGAATCGTCTTATTGTGAACGGCAACTCAGAGATTGTCGTTCTGCGCATGTCAAACCGGGAGTTCGTTCTGTGTGTTCCGCCCAGTTGGGGCAGTTTAGAAATGGTTTAAGAAGCGAGCAGACGCAACTGCGTCTTGTGATTCTCTGAGGGAAATACAGTGTCTTAGTGAGTTAGTTAGCTAACTAGACTATTTCCCAGTATTATGCAGCCTGCCTGGAGGCATATGTTCATGGTTGATTTTCCGAAATAAGGTAATTCCTCTTGTATCGAACTTTATGCTATCGTCTAGAGGTTCGTCATTTTGTCGCCTATTTGCTCGCCTGTGTGATGCAAAATGGAGAGGTACTTTGACTAGGATTAAGTCACCGGTATCTGTATACCTGAACTAGTTAAATATATATGGGTCGCTCTAGACCAACAAGACTGTTGTCTGTGTTCCAGGATTCGTTATATCAGAGATCACGTCCAAGTCAGATGGTTAGACTTAGGAACATTATAAAGGTCGAGCTGACCTGTAGCCCATGTATGCTATTCACGTGCAGACAGTGAACGGACTTATTGTATACAACTGATCTGCTAGCATCAGAATGGGAGCATTTATTATTGTTTATGAACATTGAAGATCTGTAGCTGACACTGTTGCAGAAGTTATAGAAATTATTATTATTTATACAGCTTCACGAACTAGCACTCGATGATTGATGAATTTCTGAATCTATTGAACTGTGATGTCTTATGACGCATATATACAACAGCTATCATTGCTGACTACAGAAATTGTTTTCAATGTGCCATATCATCTTGCTGAACTCGTTAACCATGTTGATGTCATAAGTATCATGACTGTTTTGTGGCGTGCAATAAATGAAAGAAACTTATACAACGAAGTTACCCTTTCTATGACTCTACACGTCATGTTGCCTGTGTGATAACCCATTGAACTGTTCCACTACCACATACACAGCAACATCCTAAATCAGAGAAGACACCTACATCTTACACTTTAACACCAGGTGTCGATAAGGGTGGCAAGTTACCACTTCAGCACAAATCCACCCTTATCATTTTTGGTGGCCAGAGCTGGTTCTATCATCTGATATTTTGGCGCACCATATCATTTTTGGTGGCCATAGGTTGGTTCACTCTGATTCCAGCTATCAAGGGGGTCAGCAAACCCAGACATCATCATCATACTAGATACAACTACAGCATCAACTACCACCTTACAAGAAATTTTATTGAAAGTATCCGGATTTTCTGACAGTTGCTGATTTTGAAACTACCCGGCGCTGCTCGGCAATATTGAAGTTTATGTAAAATTAGAAGGACAAGTACCGAGCGAATGGATTTCCTGATCTGGTGAAAAGAAGGACAAGTGCCGTAACAACTGTTCCGGTCTCAGGGGTACTGTTGCGGGTTCAGAAGGTCAAGTGCCGGTTAAATCAATTTAGAAGATTCAGAAGGTCAAGTGCCGTAACAACTGTTGCAGTATTAGAAGCTCATTTCCTTCGTCATGGCTGTTTATGGGAGCAGAAGTTAATCAACGTTGGATCATTATCCTCAGAATGCTGATTACATCCTGTTCTGCACCGTGCTGACGCTGGATTTATAGAAGTTAAGTGGCCTGTTTTGTGTGTGAACTGTGCCCTTATGTTCTAACTGAGCCTTCTGTACTTTCACACTTTCTCCTATTGTTTTCATGATACATGTTTATATGTTATATGTTATTTGTTATTTGTATATTTATATGTTTATATTTCAGCGGGTTTTCTCGGTTGGGCGGAGTCTTACAGTAGAAGATACCACGTCACAGAGGTTCTACTGTTAGCGTTTTCGTTAGGGACTGTGCGAATTTCCTACAGTGAAATTTGCTAGCGACAATCGTTGCTATATCTGTTTAGTTGTGACGAGTTGTGCTTTATTTTTGTTTCTTGTATATATATATTTTTTTTCTTTTTTCTTCTCTCTCTTTCTTTGTGTTTTTAGTTTCGATTTCGATTGTTTGTATTTGTAGGTCTCCCCTTTGCTATTATTCAGTTCTTTACGTATATTTTTGTGTATACACTGTAGCGTCATTTGTTAGTCATATCTTCGCATATTTCTTTTTAGTTTTGCTGTTTGTGTATTTGACTTATGCGAATGTTTTCGTATTGTTTGATCTTTGTTGATTGTTTACATTGACTCTGATCTTTGTTATTGTTTACATTGACTCTGATCTTTGTTATTGTTTACATTGACTCTGATCTTTGTTGTTGTTTACATTGACTTTGATCTTTGTTATTGTTTACATTGTTGATGACCTTTGTTATTGTTTACATTGTCTTGTTATTGTTTACATAGTTCTTGCATAGTTAGCTTTCACTATTGTTGATATATGCTCATGCACTATTGGTCTATAGTGCACTTATCATAACAAACTGGTGTTTTTTGCTTATGCACTATTGTAGTGCAGTTATGATAAATAACTGATGATTATGCACTGATTTGGGTAGTGCACTGTTAATTAAGAGGTGACTTGTGATATTATTATACATTTGATAATACAAGTTGGTGTCAACTCCTGTTTCCCACAGAGATTGGGTTCAACATAGAGATTATACAAGCACTTTATTAAGTCTTGTTGCTATTTAACATTGAAATAAGATAATTAATTATTTCAGGTTCTGTACTCACATTTTGGACATCATGTCTACATTTGAGTACTTTATTGAGCAGGGTAAAGCCCTTGGGAAGACAGGTGATAAATTAGAAGAATTTGCGACTGTTCAATATGCCAAGGCATTGAAGTCGGAAGAAAAGAAAATGAAAGAACAAACTGAACAAAAGAGAATAGAGGCTGAAATAGAACAAAAGAAACTGCAGATGCAGGTGGAGGAAAAAAGATTTCAAATGGAAATGGAAAAACAAAAAAGAGAAGCAGAATCTCAGGAGAAGAGGCTTCAGGCTGAAGCTGAAAATAAGAGACTTGAAAAAGAAGCTGAAAATAAGAGACTTGAAAAAGAAGCTGAAAATAAGAGACTTGAAAAAGAAGCTGAAAATAAGAGACTTGAAATAGAGGCTGAAGGAAAAAAAGTTACAGGCCCAGGCTGAAGAAAGAAAGTTACAGGCTGAGGCTGAAGAAAGAAGGTTACAAAGAGAGGCTGATGAGAGAAAAGCAAAAATGGAACATGATGAAAAAATCTTATTTTTAGAGTTAGAGAAGTTAAAGTTATTGAACACTGGTAATGCTAATGATGCAAATAAGGTGTCAAATAAGACTAATGCTAAGGATTTCAAGCTTAATCTACCAGCATTTAATCCCTCAATCGATGATATAACATTTTATCTAGATAGATTTGAAAGTGCATGTAATGTGCATAATATAGATAAAACATTATATGTGTATCATCTGTCCAAGATACTTAGAGGTGATGCTTTGACTTTGTTGAGTATGGTAGATGTGCCTGACAAAAAACAACTATGAGGTTGTCAGGGCGGCATTGTTAAAGAAGTACCAACTTAACGAGGACGGATATCGTCTTAAATTTAAAACCATGTTACCAGAAACTGGAGTTGAATTCTCTGAATTCATCTCAGGCATCCGTCTTACTTTTTTACGATGGGTTGAGTTGTCTAAGACAGAAAATACATTTGAAGCTCTTATGGATTTACTACTTAGAGATAAGGTTATGTCTTCTGTTAATTAAGCTTTTCTATCTTTTCTTCATGAGCGTAAGCCTAAAAACATAAAAGAAATGGAAGAATACTGTAGCCAGTATGTTACTGCGCATCCGCACATAACCATTAGTAACTCTAAGGTGAAAGAAGGTCTGCCAGTTGCTTCGGCAGCACCTTATGGCCCAAATTTTATGCGTAAATTTCAGGGTAGCCAGAAAAATTTCAATAAAAAGAGTAATCGTAATTATGCCCAGAACCATAGTGATCAATTCCAGGGTGATTCTTCTTCCCAGAACTGGAGACAACCTAATACTACACGTTATTCTACTCCGGTTAACTTTAGAAATTTTCACAAAGGTAATCGGTATAGAGGAAATATTTTATGCAGAGACCTCAATACCAAGATAATAGAGGTTCTCAACAGCATAGAGATAGTAATGACAGTTATGGAAACTGGAACTCAAACCAGGATAAAAATTACAGTAGGGACTTTAATGATAATTGCAGAGGCAATAATGGTCGCGGTCGACCGAACCATAAGAGAAAAAGATATCAACAGACAAACTCTGTTCAACAAGAATCTCAGGGAGCAGATAAACAGGTTAATAATGATAAAGACCATAATGCTATCGGATGCTCATCTTTTGATTTTGGTAGGGCAAATAAATGTATCCAATGCAGTACTTTATTTGATCCGAAAACCGTTAGTACTTTAAGCTGTGGTCATCCTTTGCCCGCTCTTCCTGCTAATGTTGCTCATGATGGGAGAGGTTCTCTTATATTACATAAGGGGCTAGTAAATAGTAATCCAGTCTCAGTGTTGTTTGATTCTGGATGTACTACTGTCGGCGTTAGGCAATCTCTTGTAGATCCATCCTGTGCTACAGGAAAAGTCATCAAATGTGTCACATTTGGTGGCACGTTAGAAAAGTATCCTACTGCTATAATACACATTGCTACTCCTTTCTTCACGGGAGAGGTCCACGCGTGTCTACTTCCAAACCCTATTGCGGACCTTATTATTGGTCGTATTCACGGAGTTAGGGAATGTACCCCACAGCAGATTGCTGTTTGGGAAGAGCAAAACATTGAAGCTACCAATGCGGTGGTCACAAGAGCACATGCTCTGGATCCACCTCAAACTTCATTAACTAATAATGATGAAGTAAATGACCAAGATAGTCACTTGACTATTACACGTGACTCATTTATCAAATTGCAAGAAGAAGATCCTTCTTTACAAAAATTCTTCATTCTAGCAAAAAAAGGTGATCCTAATCAGAACACTAATAGGAAATCTTGGATTTCTATGAAGAACGGCGTACTTGTACGTATGGTACAAGACTCGACTACGTCCACTCATTCACAAATTCTTGTGCCTAAGAGCATGAGATTGCAAATATTGCAACATGCTCATGACTCGCAATGTGCTGGACATATGGGTTTTTCCCGTACAAAGTCGAGGGTTCTTGCGGCTTTCTTTTGGCCATTTGTGAGCAAGGACATACGAATGTACTGTCGCTCTTGAAAGTATGTCAGGAGGTCAAATCTAAAGGACCACGACATGCTGCGCCTATCCAGGCTGCTGACATTCCTATTCGCCCTTTTCAAAAAATGGCAATAGATATTATCGGTCCTTTTAGAATTAAGTCGGCTAGAGGACATCAATTTATCCTTACATGTGTCGATATGTGCACACGTTGGCCAGAGGCAATACCTCTCAAGAGCATCTCAACTGCTGATATCGCAGACGCTCTTTGGCTGATATTTTTCTCGCTTGGGTTTTCCCGGAGAAATATTGTCAGACCATGGCACTCAACTTATATCAGACACTATGTCACAGGTAATGTCTATGCTACACATTAAAAGGTCTCTCAGCAGTATCTATCACCCAATGTCTAATGGGTTGGTCGAACGTTTAAATAGGACTCTGAAAACTTTACTTGGTAAAATAACTGAGGATCATCCTCAGGATTGGGACAGGGTCTTACCCGCGGCTCTCTTTGCGTATAGAGAGGTACGGGGTTTCTCCCCTTTTGAACTTGTCTTTGGCGCGCAACCGCGCGGCCCTATGTCTTTACTTCACGATCTAATCACTGCCGATAATATTAGCGATGAGACTCAATCTTCTTATGAGTACGTCATTGCTCTTAGGCAAAAGATCATCGAGGCATGCAAACTAGCAACTTCGTCTTCAGAATTTGCTAAAGAAAAGGCAAGGCAGTTTGCAAATAAGAATAGATGTCTACGACAACTTTGTCCAGGTGACAAAGCTCTCGTTCTACTTCCTTCAAGGGAGAACAGACTTCTAATTGCATGGAAAGGTCCATATGCAATAGTCTCCAAAATTTCTGATGTCGACTATGTTGTCGATATTGATGGAAAGCATAAAACTTTCCACATAAATATGCTCACAGAATTTTATGAAAGACCTGACTATTTGCAGCCTATTTTCCAGGCTACGGACAATTCACAAGCAACTCGTGGTCAGTACTCATCTCTGTCAGTTATACAGGATGAGGAAACTACTTTTCTGATGTCAATCTTCCTCTTTCTATGGTCCCACTTTATTCTACGGAATCTTGGAAAAACGTGACCGTTTCTCCAAATCTTTCCGCTGAGGAACATCGACAAGTTTCTTCGATGTTGCAAACATTTCAGGATGTTCTTACAGACATCCCGGGACACACACATGTCATAGAACATGACATTGTGCTAACTGATCACAATCCTATCAGAGTCAGACCATATCCAATACCTATTCATTTCCAGTCTCAAAAAAATGAGTTGGATGAAATGATACGTTTGGAAATAATTGAACCATCCACTTCATCACACTCTTGTTAAAGTTAAGATGTAGGTGTTCTTCTCGAAAGAATTTAATAACATTCGCATTTGTGTATGTGGTAGTGGAAATTCAATGGGTTATCACAATTCGAACAAAATTTTAGATCATAGAAAGGGTAACTTCATTCGTTGTACATAATTTCTTTCATTTTTGCACGCTCACTTTTAAGAAGTCTAGAAGACAAAACAACAACTAGATTTTCTAAAGGATGAGGCAAATGATAATGGCACATTGAAATTTGCCAAACCTTTTTCTGCCATTTTCATTCAATAAACCTACTGTTGTTTTATGCGTCATTCCAATCATTCAATGGTCTTATGAAACGTCAAATCATCTGCTAAAGTTATTCGTGAAGCTGTAAACCAATTAAATAATTTCTAACTATTCTGCTAACAGTCATCAGCTACAGATCTTCAATGAATTCATAAACAATAATACATTGCTCCCATTTGATCTCCATTAATCATTTGTATACAATAAGTCCGTTCACATTCTAAGTGAATAGCATACATGAGCTACTGCTAAATATCAACAATGCATTTTTCCTAGTAACCATTTCTGACTTGGACGTGATCTCTGATATAACGAATCCTGGAACACAGACAACAGTCTTGTTGGTCTAGAGCGACCCATATATATATTTTTTTCGTTAATTTTACATTGATTACCGGTGACTTAATCCTAGTCAAAGTACCTCTCCATTTTGCATCACACAGGCGAGCAAATAGGCGACAAAATGACGAACCTCTAGACGATAGCATAAAGTTCGATAAAAGAGGAATTACCTTATTTCGGAAAATCAACCATGAACATATGCCTCCAGGCAGGCTGCATAATACTGGGAAATAGTCTAGTTAGCTAACTAACTCACTAAGACACTGTATTTCCCTCAGAGAATCACAAGACGCAGTTGCGTCTGCTCGCTTCTTAAACCATTTCTAAACTCCCCAACTGGGCGGAACACACAGAACGAACTCCCGGTTTTTGACCCCATCAGAACGTCAAACGACAATCTCTGCTTTAGTTCGTTCTTAATAAGACGTTTATTAATTAGATCTTCGAGATAAAAGTCTCTTACACAGTCGCCCCTTTTATGGTCATGAAAATTTGAAGAAGCGTTAAAAAAATTTTCAGCATCATCGTACATATTTGACTGGTACTACCTAGATATATCTGTCTAAGTGGGTTTATTTTTCCATCATCTTTATTTCAAGAAATTATAGATACGAACGTGTCTCTATACTAGAGTCTGCAATTCCTAACAAATTGTAGTTCGATAACTTGGATCCTGCAAAACCCTCTAAAGCCTTTTTAGATCCATTTTAGATTTAGATTTTTTAATACCTAGGTTTCTTCCAGTTTTCAAATGGTCTTTTTAAAGACAGAGGAAAACAATTTTTTAAAAAATACTTAACATTTCGTAACATTCCCTAAGACTCCCTGAAGAAAAAAATAAGGAGTCTCTATTTTTTTGATTCAATTCTACGGACGATTCATTCCGAATCTGTCCTCCATTATGGCACCGCTTTACTTTATTCTAACAAATTAAGAAAAGGGTCGCCTAATCTGATCCGCTGGTCTAAAGAATGTCAATCCTCATTGGACCAGGTTAAAGCCAAGCCCTATTTTCATCTCCACCTATTCTTAAGTTACCTACTATTGAGAAGATTTTTTGTTCTTCGAAGTGACGTGACGCCTCGTCGTCAACAGGGATTGGGGCAGCACTAATGCAGGAGTATTCTGATACTTTGCATCCGGTGATGTATATCTCTAGGAAATTAAAAACGCTGCAGAAAAAAAGAATTACTCGGTTTTTAGACCGTGAGTTATTGGCTATGGTATGGTCTATTCTGAAGTTACAAAGATTTCTTCTAGGCGCACATTTCATTGTGGAAACCGACCAGAAAGCGCTTACTGCTATTCAGAGCAAAAACTTGAAGAGCTCGAGGTCCACTCGTTATGCCATAGCTCTTCAACCATTTCATTTCTCGGTTCGAGCTATCCGTGGTTCGGATAATGTAATGGCAGACATTCTGTCCAGATGTCCACACGATTCCACATGATTCTTCTGTCATATATATATATTTCCTGATATACAGTCCAATGTTATAATGACATGTTAGTAGATTTTGTCTCACTTTTTTTTTTTTTTTGAGGGAAATTTATAACATTGTACCATGTAATTATCTAAGAAGGCTTAGTTAGTGATATACGGGCCAAAAGATCACTCGGCCACATTTAAATAAATTATTTTCAGGATTGTATTAAAAAAATTTACCAGTTGTCTTTAAGATTTGTGTTATTGATATTTTCGCAGCACATCATTGAAGTCTGCGAGTTTATGTCCATTGTGGAACTTTGAGGATATCAAGTCCTGTCCTACATTGGGAGCGGATGATGTCCACATCTTCTTCTATTGAATGTTTTATGTCACCGAAGAGCAACACATGTATTACTTATTAATTACTGTTACTTTATATAATGTAATAATATAGTGCGGTATATTAGTAAATTACACCGCTATTTGCAACACATTGTATGATAACACATAATATATTTAATTTCATATATTGGTATGAGTATAATTTGATTGTCATTATGTTGTTGCCATCATTGTGGCGTGTGTTGGTGGCACCTTCCTGGAATATATCAGCGTATACTTAGATAAATTTTTTTTCTCTAAGGATCTGAGATATGATCTCAGTGTCGCTCCATGCGTTGAGCTAATTTGTTAGGTATATATCCACGCATCATACGTGCGTTAGGAGCCTAGATTTTTTCCGGCTCCAGGATTTAAAAAAAAAAAAATGTCCCATTTTTTTTTTTTTTTCCAGGGAGGGTGCGGTAATGTTACGCACGGATCATTATTATTTTTCGTTTGTATAAACATTTTTTTTCATATGTATGATCATTTTTTTGACTGAAGTGTGTATTATGTTTTCTATGGTCAAAGGGACATAATCCGAGTTATCGAAACTACAATTTGTTAGGAGTTGCCTTCTCTTGTATAGAGACACGTTCGGTCTATAATTTCTTGAACGAAGCGTGACCACATCTCCTTATTTGGTAGTATCAGTCAACTATGGTAGATGTCTGAAACCTTTCTTAACGCTTCTTTTCATGACCATAAAAGGCGCGACTGTGTAAGACTTTTATCTCGAATGTTCTTCGAATCGTCTTATTGTGAACGGCAACTCAGAGATTGTCGTTCTGCGCATGTCAAACCGGGAGTTCGTTCTGTGTGTTCCGCCCAGTTGGGGCAGTTTAGAAATGGTTTAAGAAGCGAGCAGACGCAACTGCGTCTTGTGATTCTCTGAGGGAAATACAGTGTCTTAGTGAGTTAGTTAGCTAACTAGACTATTTCCCAGTATTATGCAGCCTGCCTGGAGGCATATGTTCATGGTTGATTTTCCGAAATAAGGTAATTCCTCTTGTATCGAACTTTATGCTATCGTCTAGAGGTTCGTCATTTTGTCGCCTATTTGCTCGCCTGTGTGATGCAAAATGGAGAGGTACTTTGACTAGGATTAAGTCACCGGTATCTGTATACCTGAACTAGTTAAATATATATGGGTCGCTCTAGACCAACAAGACTGTTGTCTGTGTTCCAGGATTCGTTATATCAGAGATCACGTCCAAGTCAGATGGTTAGACTTAGGAACATTATAAAGGTCGAGCTGACCTGTAGCCCATGTATGCTATTCACGTGCAGACAGTGAACGGACTTATTGTATACAACTGATCTGCTAGCATCAGAATGGGAGCATTTATTATTGTTTATGAACATTGAAGATCTGTAGCTGACACTGTTGCAGAAGTTATAGAAATTATTATTATTTATACAGCTTCACGAACTAGCACTCGATGATTGATGAATTTCTGAATCTATTGAACTGTGATGTCTTATGACGCATATATACAACAGCTATCATTGCTGACTACAGAAATTGTTTTCAATGTGCCATATCATCTTGCTGAACTCGTTAACCATGTTGATGTCATAAGTATCATGACTGTTTTGTGGCGTGCAATAAATGAAAGAAACTTATACAACGAAGTTACCCTTTCTATGACTCTACACGTCATGTTGCCTGTGTGATAACCCATTGAACTGTTCCACTACCACATACACAGCAACATCCTAAATCAGAGAAGACACCTACATCTTACACTTTAACACCAGGTGTCGATAAGGGTGGCAAGTTACCACTTCAGCACAGAAAAATCTTTTGGCCAAAACACCATCAGTAACCAATAACTACATAGATAGGTAGATAGATAGATAGATAGATAGATAGATAGATAGATAGATAGATAGATAGATAGATAGATAGATAGATAGATAGATAGATAGATAGAGTGAGAGAGAGACAGAGAGACAGAGAGAGAGAGAGAGAGAGAGAGAGAGAGAGAGAGAGAGAGAGAGAGAGAGAGAGAGAGAGAGAGAGAGAGAGAGAGAGAGAGAGAGAGAGAGAGAGAGAGAACTAAAACACAGAGTTGCCAGAAGGTGAATTTTTAAACTTTTATGATATTGACACGTGAATGTAGATATCTTTCTAATGCGGTGTAGTTATTAGTTTTGTTAAATTCGGGCAGGCATTCCATGATAAAGCACTTGCATAACTAAAGCAACTACAAAAGAAGTCAGTTCGAGTTTATACAACATCCAAAAGTAGGTCACCACCATTAAATTTGAGCAGCAATTATAGTGAGAACGTTTTTGCAAATATGAAGGTCTCTTACCATGCAGAATTTGATGTAAAAACAGAAGAGAAAGAATGTTTTGAGAGGAAGAATATTCCACTTTTGAAACAAGTCAGCACTGGGACTATTATTTTTTACACAAACAAGACGTAGAGCTTTTCTGTAGGAACGTAATAATACGTTTCACGTAAATAATAAGTGAAATTGGAAGCCTGGGGCAACACACAAATAAACACGTGTACGTAAGTAGCTGACAATTGAAGACAGAAATAAGTAAGACACTGGACAAAAGAAAAATAACACAATCACAAGCTACGGGTTTTCGTCATTATTTATTTCTGTATTCACCAATCCGTAACTTAAACCAAACATGATTTCCTTTGTTGTTCATCTTCTACGATTACTAGACGCAAGTAATTCGGCCTTCATTTGGTTAATACTTGCTGATAGGAAAGTTATGTTAGTTATTGAGCACATAAATGTCGTTTTAAATTCCTATTTAACATTTTTGAGCACGGTTTCGTTAAAAAATGACCACTTTTTCAATCCAATTCAATCCCATTTGTCTTGTGTCGTCTGTTCAAAATTATTTCCATACCTTCTTTCTTCCTTGCATATATGTCATCAGTTCCCTTTTCTGTATGTTTTTCGGTGTACGTCCATTACTCTTCCCTGAGAATTAGCCGGACAAGAATTTATATGTAATGCTGTGGCGTGGGTTCCTGCCACAGTGGTTTATGAATTGTGATCAGATGTTTACAGTAAAGGATAGTTACTCAAGAAACACTTTTGGCAATAGAATAGACGGAAGAATAATAATCCTATGTAGGAAGCTTTAAAGGATGAAGGCAAATCAACTGTAAACAAACTGATGCTTAATCTACTTTAGGGTTTTTTCTTTCAATCCGCTCTTCCACAGAAATCCTAGGAAAGAGTTTAGTTTCAAATTTGTCTTCCATAGTTCTAAACTAGTGACAATATTTGTTTAATAAAACTGTGCTATAGCACGTTTCACTAGCTTTGCCCTCAAACAAATGTAATTATCTGATTAACCGTCGAACGTATTAATGCCATTTTTTGCATACGATGTTATATTGGGCTAGACCCAACAAATATATACTTTATATCTGTGCATCTTGTCCAGTTCCCATAAACGGATGAAATCCTTTGATCTTTGTCGGCATACTAATTATTGTGTATCGAGAAAAGAAATTTTACCACTTCATGCACAGATTCTGTGAATTGATTAGGCATAGGCGTGTCTACTATTACAGTAATGCGGCCATCACGTTTGCATATGAATATTTATCTTCACTTGGCTCTTGATCTCCGACCTTCCCAGTCCTGCTCTTATATTGTTTTTACTTATTCTTCCATTCTTGGCGTTCTGGTCTGCCAACTCATTACCAGCTATACCTATGTGTGCTGTAACCCACACTGGCCTCACACAACATCCTCTGTTCCCTAAAAGTTAGTTGCTTATCCTTTACAGGACGTGGCAATCAACCCCAGCTTTTATTGGCTGTTTGTGATTTTTCTAGGCAATTTTTTTCATTCAGTAGTTTGCCATTGCTTTCTGAACGGTACGGCGCTTATACCATTGTTAAAAATCCACACAAAGCGATCTGCTACCAAACCGCATGCAGCAGGTTTCGAACCTGGTATATCTGGATTATGAAACTGCGTTCATATCCATTAGGCCACAGACGCCGACCTGTTCCCTAGTGATGTATTAATTGCTAGAATTTCTTCCTTTATGCCTGGCCGGCTACATTTACCTGGGTGTTCTAGTGCTTGTAGTGATAATAGTGAGTCTGTAAATATCGTAACAGCTTTTGGTGGGTTATCTTCAATTATTTCTAAGCTTTTTAAAAATTGCTACCATCTCTGTCGTAAAAATCGAAGCCCCTTCAGTTATACTGTAGCTTTTTTAAATTTCTCATTGCGGTATTACAACTCCTGCACCTAGTTGCCCACTATCACCCTTGGATCCATCAGTGTAGACGGCCAGACTTTGTTTAGTTAGTTGATCTATGAACTTTCTACTTATCATTTTGGCTTCCTTATCTTCTATGTTTTGTTTGATCTTTTCAGTAAGTGAGTAGTCTATGATTGGTGTTTTTAGTTCCCAGGGTGGTATTTTGCTTCTATATTTATTACTATTTTCAATTGTGTTTGACAGTTCTTTGAACTGCGTTAGATCTTCTATAGTTTTCCACCCTGTTGGATACCTATCTTTATTCAAGGGGATGTCCCATACACTTGGTTGGTTTTTGACAAATGCTTCATGTGCTGGGTGGGTCACTTCTTGTGCTACTTTACTCCAATAATTTAATCTTAGTTCTTTCCGTCTTAGACAATGGGGCGGTATGCCAAGAGCTACTTCTAGTGCTTCTACTGGTGTCGATATAAATGCACCTGTAATGGTTCTCATGGCTGCATTTTGAATTTTGTCTAGTTTTGCTTTGATAGAAGCTGCAGCTGAGTCACAGACCATGCTGGCATAATCCAGTTTCCCCCTGATGAAAGACTTGTAGAACATAAGCATTATTTTATTGCTCCCCCCCACCCCCCATGCATTACCTTTAACAATCCTTAGTATATTTAGGGGTCCCCTACAGCTTTCTAATAAATTGTCTATATGTTTATTATAATTTAGTTGTTTATCTAGAGTTATGCCCAGAAATCTTGTTGTTGAGAAGGTACATATTTTCTGTCCTTTAATGGTTATATTGATTTTGTTATTTTTTAAAAATTTCCTTTGCTGAATATCATACCTACTGTTTTGTTTACAATAATTTGGAAGCCCCAACTTTTCATCCACTCTGAAACTTTGTCTATTTGTTTTGAAGTTTTTGGTAAACATGGCCCAAGTTTTTTCCAGATCGCCAAATGGCACAGTCATCTGCAAATTGTGATACTGCATTCTTAATGTCATTAAATTCATCTGCTAAATCATTTACAGCTATAGTGAAAATTGAAGGTGAAATCACTGATCCCTGAGGAATCCCATTCTGTTGTTCATATGTTTCTGACCTATCATTATTCACCTGTACAGCAAAATACCTGTCCTGTAAAAAGTTTTCTAGATACCTATAGGTTTTACCAGTAATGCCAATCTTTTTCATTTTGTGAAGAGCTCCATCTCTCCAGCATTCATCATATGCTCTGGCTACATCTAGAAAGACTACCATTGTTTTCTCTTTCCTCTTGAACCCTAGTTTTACATCATGTTCTAATCTTACAAGCTGGTCTACTATACTTCTGTCTGCTCTAAACCCTGACTGGTTTGGGCTACATAACTGATTTTTTTTCTAGGTAGAATTTAACTCTTTTATTAACAACAGTTTCCAGTATTTTACCTAGTTGTGATGTTAAGGAGATAGGCCTATATGAACTTATATCATGGGCTTCCTTATTGGGTTTTAGGATGGGTACTATCATAGCTACTTTCCATGCTTTTGGTATCTTTCCTAAGCTCCAGATTTTGTTATAGAGGGAAGTTATTTTTTTGTGAAGTAAAGTAACAAGCGCGTGGGATTTTATACATGTTTACACCATGCGCCCCCCTCCCCCATTTCTTCCTTCAAGACACTGTCAGTGTGTGAATATTTCTCCCAACCTGGGATATTTGTCAAGTCGGGTGTCAGATTGCCTAGACGTATGTCTGAGATCGGCTTGCGAATCTTTTCATTTGTCACACTAGGCGTGTGTTGTTTACAGAAGCAATTTCTAATTAAGGCGATTGCTCGTAGGAGTCGATTGTGCTTTTGTAATCGATGTTAAGGTGTCGTGTTATTTTATTGACACCATATTGACTGGGCAAGTGGTTAAAATGTTTCGCTAAACCCAACTTGTCGGACGTTTTGATAATTAAAGCTGCTGATTATCTTGCGATGAACACAAAATTAGACGGCAAGAAGTGACCAGTAAAATCAAACGCCTTTGTTGTTTGTTAAGAAAGATAGGTTGAGGGACATAAAGAGATAATGTCAACTCTTGTCTTCCTAACAGGAATAGTTTTGTAAAGTTGGGAGTAGTAAACCCCCAGAAAGAAGAAATAATGACAGGTGAAATGAACGCATAAGGAAGGTTGGGAAAAAGATAGAAAGACAAAAAACGAAATATATAATGTCATTCCGTAACAAATTCTATCAACAGGTTTTCTCAGTGTGTCTTAACCAACTCCAGCGTTGTTTTCTTTCACGTCTTCGTCAATGGTTCTTGTCATCAGTTTCACATTTTCTGTGTCGTCACACCGTTTCAATTCCTGTTACTCTACACAAACACCCATGGTAATCGAAAGTTGCAACTCATTCTTTTGTATGGAATTATTGACCACGATTACTGTAGGTTATAGGCTAACAAATGAGTGTATGACTATTTGATATGAACAGTATTTATTTTGAAATGCTCTCATGGTCAAAGTTTTTTTTTTTTTTTTTTTTTTTTCCTTAACCAGCGGCACTTGGGCTTTCAGCCCTTCGGCCCAATGACATGTCATTGCGAGGCTGGGGAATTGAAACGTTTTCCTTGTAAACCCGGTCAGGAGCTTCGCTCCTTTCCAATCCACAATAATTTTATCACAGGAGCCGTTCATATAATTGTTGCGCAATTTCCGGCCGTAAAATTTCTTCAAACGCACGGATTACTGTAGGTAGGTAGAACCATGAACACCTGTCGCCAGTATTTGAATGACAGCCATTTATTTTGAAAGGCTCCCATGGTCAAAGTTATATCACCCATGATTAATTGATACTTTTGTTGTGTGGGTGATCTCTCTTGAATATCGATTTGGCGGATGGATCTAGACTCCGTTGATCTATTCTTTGTTCGGACAGAAAACAGATTATTCTTGCTTAGGTTTATGCAGGGATGTTTATCGTCCGAGTCTATGTTTACTCAGTGTCTGTTGGAGACGATTCGGTCTTATATCGGGTTATCTTTGAATGTTTATGTCGGACTATTTTCCTTGTACTGTATTTTGGGGTCAGGTGCTTTTCGGCGCATGAAGATACGTTAGGGAGTTCTTCGGTGATGTGGAAGCCTATGACGGGAAGTCATGTCTTAGACCTGCCCAAAGTTTGTGATCTCTTTTTGATTATGGGAACGAAGATAGTTTCTTCTGGGATGGTTAAATCCATGAGTTCCCTAGTGTTCATTCCATAACGCGAGGAGAAGAGCGTTTCTATGTTTGCTAGTTGGTTTTTTCCTATGCCAAGGTAAAGAACTGTTTACCGAACTTTTTCCATTCCTAGGCCTAATATGGGCAGACAGCTACATGAATTGAACCATGTCAGTATGCCGGAACGACATGTTATCTAGCAGCACTGATTATGTATATATGCAGCAGCTATGAGGAAAGAATATGCTGAATGTTATAGAAACAGTTATGTTCATGAACTGCATCATTATTGAAGCTTCATAGTGCATCGTTATCGTGAGCGAGGCTCACAAGACTAGAAGCCATTTTAGAATGCTATTTATTGTTGATCATTTACCAGAGAACAGGGACGCCCTTATTATCAGGTGATGATAAAGAGATCATACTTATGAAAGGAAAACCTATTATTGGTAGTTTAACGTTTTCTCAGGAAATATTGGCTGAACTGTATTTAACGGAATCTTCGCTAGAGTGCAAGTTACGTTTATGCTAAAGAGGTTCGGTCTAGGAATCAGGTTGGAACCTTGTATATTAACTGACATGATCAGTCAGTAAGGCCTGATGAATATTTATATAAGATATGGAACTCTGAATGCTTGTATACTGATGTTCCATTGTGATTTTCCTCAACATGAATGCCAATTTATTATTGTACACCGTGGGTCAACAATATGCTATTGATGTCGACCTGTGTTCTTGTAACTGTACCCGTTCTGTCCAAGTGTGTGCGTCAAATTAAACTATTGAAACGTCTACAGTAATCTGCATCAGTAACTTCTAGATACGCATGAATGAGTGTTTGAACTTTCAGTCAACTCCACAGAACAGTCTACACATTCGCATATTGACATTTACTGTAACACTCATTGTCAACAATGCATTCTTGTCGGGGCCTCATTGTGTTCCAGGACAAGGTGACCTGCATACCTGACACTGTGCTCGGTTATTAGAGTTGACCAGTTACACCAATACACCTTTACAACGTGCTCTGATATAGACACAGTTACGATGAAGCAGAATCCAGCTTTATCAATAATGCTATTATATTTAAAGCTCTGAAATAAACTAAACTTACTTACTTACTTAGTTATCTTCTACTACCGTGAGGTGTAGAGGTTGCAGAAGGGAGCGCCAAACTATCCTATCGGCTGTCTTCTTTCTGGCATGCTTCTAATCTAGTCCTCTGTCCTTCAGAGATTATCTAATGTCGTCCTCACAGCGGACTCTGGGTAGTCCTGGAGGTCTGGATCCCTGGCTCTTACTTTCCGATATTTGTCGTGGTAGCCAACCATCTTCCATTCTGCTGACATGACCAAACTATTGTAATTGGGGCTGTTCTACTTGAATCTGCAGTGGCTGGGTTTTGAGGCTTTGCCGTATTGTCTGGTGGCGGATCATATCACTTCTTGTTACTTCTGATTTAGCAATCAGGGCAACATCATCGGCAAATGAGAGCTCTGAAATAGAGACCTGTCTCATCTTTCAATACCCAACTGAATACTTTTTAGTCCTTTCATTACATGCTTTGACGACATCGTCCATGAGGAGTATGAGAAGATAAGATGACAAAATATCACCGGTCTTACACCAGTGGTGGTCCTGAACTCGTCTGACATAGTTTGCCAGCCTCACATAATTTCTGCAAGTCTTGTAAAATCTCTGTATAGCTTGGATCAGAGTTGCTAGAATATTCTTCCTTGTCAAGCAGTCCCAAAGTTTGCTCCAGGGAACCTTGTCAAACGCCTTCTCTAGATCAAAGAAACAAAGATGCATCTCACCTTTATACTCAAGGGCCTTTTCACTCAGCTGCCTGAGTGTGAAGATAAGGCTCTGAGTATTCGGTTTGCTAAGAAGCCACATTGAACCTCGTACATTTGTGGCTCAGCTAGGCGTCTGAGTCACTGCTCCAGTGTTCTAGAGTAAATTTTACCAGTGACACTTAGCAGAGATATGCTGAAATAAACTAAATAAAATAAACTAAAGTAAATAAAATAAATTATATAAAAAAATACGTTGTGTACTTAAACAATGGCGTAAAGCATCGTCTTCTCCGACAAGTCTCGGGACGACATGTTTTTAAGAACCATTCAGTGTTGACTGTCGTGATTTCCTCTTCCTTTCAAAATCTCCATAAACCCAACGGTTGTCATAAAGGGTGTCTTTTATAGCAATCAGCTCCCAGTCGTAGTCAGTCTCGCAGAGATCATAAATAAATTTCTCCTTGTCTGAAAGGATGCGCTGAATTTCACTTGATTACATTTCTTACAGGAAGCTCTTCAATCTTTCCTTCCTCCTCTTCTTTCTGTTGGCTGATCTGTGTGGCCTATTCGTTCACGTCATCGCTGGAAAGAGGCTCCTCAAAGCTTTCCAACAAGCTTTGTTACGTCTTTGTATGTAGCTTCATCTAAGTCCACCTCTTGTGCCAGTCTTCTAACGTCTTCTACGATTATCTCCACTGGTTGGATTCCTGCGAATAATATTTCATGAAATTTGAAAATGTATGTTTTAAAATTTACTTGTTAATTTTTACCTTCGGATTTCAGAAACGGCGCTATTGTGAATAATCGCAAATTGGTCCGGTGCAAATCGAGGGCTACCTGTACTATATTCTCTTTGGCTTACCTTTATTGTTCATTTCGTGCATGGTCTTCTACGTCATGCCATGTGGTTCTTTAAAAGTAACAACTTTTTGAGGCTACCACCTTAATGTTAATGTTCGGTGTTAATGTTAATGTTCGGTCTACTATTTCCATGGAGTGAAGGGAGAGCTGAATTTTTTTGTTATTGAGCTAAGTGTGTCGCACTGGCTGATATATAGAATGTCTAAAATAGCATTTATCTATCTGCCGCTTGTTCTTCCTCTTGTTCTGCCTCTAGTTCTTCCTCTTGCGCAACAACCAGATCTGTTTTAGGCACGTAGTGGTAACTAATTGGGCTCCATTCTCACAAGATGGCCGAACCACTTTATTTTCTGTCTCTCTGTGTACTTGATGCACGATGTAGTTCGTACAATTTTTCTGATCTCAACTTCTTCATGTGAAACAAAGTGCTGAACGAACAAACCACTAATAGATATATATATATATATATATATATATATATATATATATATATATATATATATATATATATATATATATATATATATATATATATATATATATATATATATATATATATGTAAATATATATATATATATATATATATATATATATACATATATTTACATATATTTACATATATAAAAGATAAAAGGGAAAGTATGTTTCTATGTTCTTAATACAAATCCGCATGCCTTATTATTTCGTGATGAATTTTGGCAGAGACTCTCTTTAGGTACCGCCTGGGTACTCCATGCAGTTATTTTATAACTTAGTATTGTAATTATGACATTATGAGTATTTACAGTTCGTCGTAACAAATGAAAAAAAATCAGGGGTTATAATCACGAAATAACAATTCATGAATAATCAAGGGAAGTAATGCAAATTTAAAAACTAGTTTGTTGGTTTTGTGACAACTGCCATACTTTTCCATTTTTTACAACATAGTTCGAAACTATTAAACATACTCTTTTAATTTAAAGGAAAATTTAAAAATAAAGACAATGACTATACAATGTGGATCCGTATCCGAATAAAAGTAAGACTCACCACTGGTGTGCTCTATTTTTCAATGCGTAATACAGGGCCGTACTCAAGGGAAACAATCAAAATTACAAATCAAGGGAAACAATCTAAACTACAAAATTATTATTAAACCTTGTTATTTACAACGTCAAATTTTTTTATTTTACATCGCAATTTAAATTATTTACTTACTTACTTACTTACTTAGTTGTTCCCCTTCTACCGTGAGGTGTAGAGGTATTTAAATTATTTAAAGAAACGCAAATGTTTTATGCGGAAATAAAATAAAATTATTTGTTTTTGGTAATATTTAAATTATTATTACTGTTTATATCAAATTTAGTTACATTATCCCCAGAGGTAGTATTGGTTTTTTCTGCTAAAGCTCTTTCTATTTCATCTACTGTAATATCTGCATTTAAATACTTAGCATCCTGTGTGGTTTCCATATTTTCTTCTTTTAATTTTTCTAGCAGTGTTTTTCGTCTATTTATTTCTGCCTTATCTAGACTGTCTATTGAACTAACCTGATAAAAGTATTTAGCTAGTATGTTGGCTTTTTCTCTATCTGAGCTATGAAATCCTCAAAAAGGTACCAAATACAACTCTAAGAGTGATTGCATCCCTCTACAACAAAATCTGGCACACGGGAAAAATACCATGTTCATGGAAGACAGCAGTAGTCATCCCCATACTAAAGCCAGATAAGGAAGCACATGATGTCAGCTCATACAGGCCAATATCGTTAACATCACATCTAGGAAAAATTCTAGAAACAATAGTCAACAGCAGACTAAAATTTCATCTCGAAAAGCATAATTTGTACAGTCCAACCCAGGCAGGCTTTAGAAGCCAACATAGTACAATAGAGCAACTGCTGAGGCTGGAACATGATGTTAAAACAGGCTTCAAAAGGAATGAAAAGACAGTAGCTATATTCCTTGATGTAGCAAGAGCATATGATGAGTGTTGGAGGGAGGGTGCACTACATAAAATCAGGAAACTAGGTATAGTAGGCAGAACCTACAATTACCTAGAAAACTTCCTGCAGGATAGATACTTCATGGTACAAATAAACAATGATAGATCTGAGGTATATGAGCAACAGAATGGAATTCCCCAGGGATCAGTAATATCACCATCAATTTTTACGATTATGGTCAACGACCTAGGCGACGAGTTTAAGGACTTAAAAAACAACCTATCTCAGTTTGCAGATGATGCTGCGATATGGAGAACGGGAAGAAATCTCCCATTCCTCTATAAAACAGTACAAAAACAAATAGATAAAGTATCTGACTGGATGAACAAGTGGGGATTTAATCTAAACGTTAAAAAAAAAACCATAGGAATGATTTTCAGTAGAGGGCGTGTAATTAAAAACAATATAATTGACATAAGCATTAATAAGCAAAAAGTATGCACAGCAAAATCAACTAGATTTCTTGGCATGGTACTAGACCAGCAACTAAACTGGAACAAACACATAGACCTTTTAGTGCAAAGCAGTAGAGGACTTATTAATATGCTAAGATATATGAAAGGAAGTGGTTGGGGCGCCTGCAATAAGACAATGTTAACATTCTATAAATCATTTATTAGAGGCAAACTTGACTATGCCAGTGTTGTCTATGCATCAGCCGCCCCAAGCAATAAGAAGAAACTAGACACAGTCCAAAACCAGGCACTGTCAATAATAGCAGGTGCCTCAAAGGGAACATCAGCAGAAGCACTAGAAGTAGCGCTAGGCATTATACCCCTGGAGCTAAGGAGAAAAGAACTGAGATTCAGCTACTGGGCAAGAGTGGCAAAAGATCCAACTCACCCGGCACATAAAACCTTTGATAGGGGTAACCAGTACATAGGCCACATTCCATTAAACCATAATAGATACCCGTCAGGGTGGAAAACAATGGATGAAGTGGATCAATACCCAGACCTGTTTAATGCGATAAACAGTAGTGCTCTGTATAAAGCAAAGATCCCACCATGGGAATTAAAAGTGCCAGAAACTGACTCCCACTTATCAAAGATCATAAATAAATCTAACGACATAATCTCAGCAAAAAGTAAAACACTAGAGTACATAGAACGGTATACAAATAATAGCCTAACTATATATACTGATGGGTCAAAAGATGAAGAAGGACAATTAGGAGCAGGAATAGCAATACCAAAACTAAAAATTTATAAAAGATACAAAGTAACAAGTAATACATCTATCTTTACAGCAGAATTAGTGGCAATCCTAAAAGCTTTAGAAATAGCTGCAGAAAATCCACCAAAAAAAGTAACCATTCTCACAGATTCCCTATCATCAGTACTAGCAATCAGAAACAGAACAGAAGGCAGCAGGCCAGACATTATAGAGGAAATACTACAGGTTAATACATATCTACAAAATATAGGATGCAGTGCAACACTAACATGGATACCATCACATGTGGGGATAGCAGGAAATGAGCTAGCAGACAAAGAAGCCAAAGGGGGGAGAACTAGCCATAACCAAATTGAAGTAGGCTTAGGGAAGTTTGAAATTAAGAGCTTAATTGCTCAAAAAATAACTAAAGAATGGATAACAGCATGGGACCTAAGTAAAAAAGCAAGACACTCATATAAAATCCTTAAAAAACCAAGCAAAAAATGTCAAATAAAAGATGAACTAAAATACCAATTAATAAAAAATTGCTGAGACTCAAGCTGGGAACTGGATATTTCATGATTGAGGAACCCACATGTGAAGAGTGTCAAGAACCAAACACAATTAGGCACTTTCTAGTGGACTGCAAAAAATATGACCAACAGAGGCAAAACATTAAGACATACTGTAGTAACCACAAGGTAGAAATGAGTGTAGAAAATCTCATAGGCACAAATAGCCCTTCAGAAATGCAAAAGTTAATAAAACACTATATTACAAAAACTAAAGCTAACATATAAAAATCAAATAAGGAATTGAACCAGTAGTCCAAACTGGTGAAAGACTCGCCCCAGAAACACACAGATTAACCAAATAAACCATCCAGTAAAAATCAAAAACATACTAACTTAGAAAATAGCATATATTGGAACTTTTTTTAAAAACCATGTTGAACTATAACTACAAAAGGAAAAATACCGACTAGAGATAATATAATATAAAACAAATACAAACAAAAACATATTACAATAAAAGAAACACGTCCTGATATAACCAACAAATCCATGTACATGGTAGATGGTTGAAAGGGGCGTGCTACAAAATGAAGTAGCAAACACATTAATTAAAAAAAAAAAAAAAAAAAAAAAAAGTTACATTATATCGAGCAGTTTCAGTTTTTTTATTACATAGCTTTTCAGAATTCAAAGCGTTATAATCGGTCAATTCACTCGACAGACATGTTTTAGCATGTCCAGCACGAATAATGCTGTGAAGACTCCACGGCCTAAATCCGGCTTTTGGCTAGGATCATGTGTCTAGACACAGGGGCCGGTACAGTGACATTCATGTGTCATTAGGTCTCTTGAGTGAGAACACAGAGGATCACTACAGTGACACATTTTGTCATTGGGTCTTCTTGTGTTAGGACATGTGGTCTTGACCAGGGCCGGGTTTGGGCGGGGCTAATGCGACCTCATGCGAGGAAAAAATATGCGACCTCAAGCGAGGGAAAAAAAAAAAAAAAAAGACACATTTTGTCATTGGGTCTTCTTGTGTTGGGACATGTGGTCTTGACCAGAGCCGGGTTTGGGGCGGGGACAATGCGACCTCATGCGAGGAAAAAATATGCGACCTCAAGCGAGGAAAAAAAAAAAAAAAAAAAAAAGACATTCATGTGTCATTAGGTCTCTTGTGTGAGAACACAGAAGATCACTACAGTGACACAGTTTGTCATTGGGTCTTCTTGTGTTGGGACGTGTGGTCTTGACCGGGGCCGGGTTTGGGCGTGTACTAATGCGACCTCATGCGAGGAAAAAATATGCGACCTCAAGCGAGGAAAAAAAAAAAAGAAGACATTCATGTGTCATTAGGTCTCTTGTGTGAGAACACAGAAGATCACTACAGTGACACAGTTTGTCATTGGGTCTTCTTGTGTTGGGACATGTGGTCTTGACCAGGGCCGGGTTTGGGCGGGGACAATGCGACCTCATGCGAGGAAAAAAAAAAAAATTTGCATGTCCAGCACGAATAATGCTGTGAAGACTCCACGGCCCATATCCAGCCTTTCGCTAGGATCATGTGTCTAGACACAGGGACCGGTACAGTGACATTCATGTGTCATTAGGTCTCTTGTGTGAGAACACAGAGGATCACTACAGTGACACAGTTTGTCATTGGGTCTTCTTGTGTTGGGACATGTGGTCTTGACCAGGGCCGGGTTTGGGCGGGTACTAATGCGACCTCATGCGAGGATAAATTATGCGACCTCAAGCGAGGAAAAAAAAATAATAATAATGCTGTGAAGACCCAATGCCTAGTATCCGGACTTTGGCTAGGATCATGTGTCTAGACGCAGGGACCGGTACAGTGACATTCATGTGTCATTAGGCCCTTTGTGTGAGAACACAGAAGATCACTAGGTGACACATTTTGTCATTGGGTCTTCTTGTGTTGGGACATGTGGTCTTGACCAGGGCCGGGGTTGGGCGGGTACTAATGCGACCTCATGCGAGGAAAAAATATGCGACCTCAAGCGAGGGAAAAAAAAAGATGCAGCAATAGAGAATGCAGTCAGCGACCCATAGCTTGACTGCTTGCATCAGGATCAGCGAACCAGAGCTGGTCAAGACCGTACTCCACCTCCACGTGGTGGTCCTGGAAACAGTCTGCAGCAGTGCAGTCTGGCTGAGCGAGTACGGATCGAAGAGGGAAGGCAAACCCGGTCCCAAAAAATGCCGTGCAGAAGTCGGATGTGTCGACCGAAAGGTGCAGATATCACAGCTACGGCGTAAACAGACACAACGCAACCACCGTCCTTTTCAGGGCGAACGAGGAAGAAGAAGAAGAAAAAAAAAAAAAACTTTGCATGTCCAGCACGAATAATGCTGTGAAGACCCCACGGCCCAATATCCTGCCTTTGGCTAGGATCATCTGTCTAGACGCAGGGACCAGTAGTGACATTTATGTCATGAGCTCCTTTGTGTGAGAACATAGAAGACCACTACAATGACACATGGTGTCATTGGGTCTTCGTGTGTTGGGACATGTTGTTTTGACCAGAGCCGGGTTAGGGCGGGATCCAATGCAACCTCATGCGAGGAAAATATGCAACCTCATGCGAGGAAAAAAAATTTTTTTGTTGCATGTACAGCGCCCTAATATCTGGCCTTTGGATAGGGTCATGTGTCTAGACACAGGGACCGGTACAGTGACATTCATGGGTCATTAGGTCCCTTGTGTGAGAACACAGAGGATCACTACAGTGACACAGTTTGTCATTGGGTCTTCTTGTGTTGGGACATGTGGTCTTGACCAGGGCCGGGTTTGGGCAGGTACCAATGCGACCTCATGCGAGAAAAAAAAGACATGTTTTTGCGACACTCAAATTACACAAGGCAGATACGACCTTTTTAGAACGAGACACTGGAGAAAATCATTCAACTACTTGTGACGTGTAATGGAAAAGAGTCAACAGTAATCTGACAGCCTATTGTAACTTCATAGCTGCTCTGTGATTTGCTAGCTAAAAACGTGCATTATACTGTCTGTCTTTACTTACACAGCTTACTCTTTCGTCCCCGCCTCTTTTCTTTTAACACGAGCTAACACAGTGTTTACAAACTTCGTGACATGTCAGTCATAACAGGTAAATAAATCAGGCTTTGTTTTCCTCGTCCACCCACGCGAGCTCATTTGTCAATCATAGTACCTCTCAGACAGACAGCACGTGAGAGAGACAAAACACAGACCATTTTGAAGTTTTTACTCGGGGAAAGTTTAGAATCCCATGTGCTCTTTGATCTCGAGACACGGGCATTTTAAAGAGAACCCCGTTAGCCGTAACAAAAGCCTCTGATGTAGGTCAACAGCGCCAGACGAGAGATTCTGGTAGCCGAATCGTAAGCTTTCATCTTGAGCGCTAGTTTCTGAATTCTTCGTTCCACACAGGAGCGCGAAATTAACAACATTAGAGATCAGAGCAATCTAATGATATATATACTGCTGTTTTCTTAACCCAACTATCAGAAGTCAGTCAGAATTTTGAATATTCTAGCGCGCAGTCCTAGAACCCATTTCTTGTGGATATGGTGTATTAGTGTTTCATGGAGATTTTCATTCTGAACTTTCTGGTAAAAGGATAATAGTGCTAATGATTTAAAAAGTGATAGCTTTTAACATTTATTCTTCACTTAGATTTTTCTCGCTAGTAAAACGAGAGAAATACAGTAACGCATAGCGATTTCATACCAGATATTCAATTAAAATGTTAAATCACGCCATCCGCTACCCACATACATTAGACGGTAATTATGTTAACAGTGTAGGCAGACGCGACACTTAATCTCTACAGGAGAGAGATAAACCCGACGATTAAGCTGAACGGACTTATAGGCATTAAAGCGACTGATAGTGAGAGTATAGAATGCACGTTATATTTCATTTTGTATATTTGTTATTATAGTGTCTATTATTGTTTAATACCATACGATATAAACGCCTACAATTTAATAGCTATTTAATGACAGACGATCATTATTTAAGTAGCGCGTATGGAGAAATTAAATAATAATTAACATTGTACGCTGACCGCCGGCGCGAGCAGGGGGCGGGCGAGTTATCATAACTCAGTCCGACCAAACTCAGCCGCCAGCGACGTCTGCTAGCGTGTAGGCGTAAGGAAACACCGTGTGCCTTTTAAACATAGTCAGGACTGACGAAGTAGAGAAGAGATCGTCTTGTCCCCGTCTGTGTGTGTATATATAGTAGTAGCATTTTGTCCATATATGTTTTCTTGTATTCTTCGCAGACCTAATCACAAGGGCATTCAGCGGTCTTTTGTTTTGGTAATTTTCTGCTTTACTTGGCTCGTGCGTTGCTAATTTCATTTATAAACGGGTACTCGCCAAATGGTATTTGAGAACAATAAAATATAACACTGGCCTTACCAAATCCAGATCTATATTTTTTACCAGCCACAGTGGTGTACATATAACATTATTATTGTTCCCCGAATCCTGACAGTCGTAATTTAAGTGGAGTATATCTCTAGATACATACGCTGTGCAGAATCGGCACTCTAACACAGAGTTGGCCGATAGAAGAACCATCATCATCCTTTGTAACATTTTTTTAGCAACCAGATGTTTCCCAATACTGGAAGTATTTCCCCGCAAAAGGGTGAACCTCAAGAAATCTCACATTTTTAACTATTTGTAGTAACACTTATATCCAGGAGAAGCACCATATTAATCGTTCACCTCACTAGTTAGTTTCTGGGGATGAACTGGGGCCAATTCAGATCTGCAACCGCTGGGGTGACAGAATATTAAGTGAAATAGATAATACATTCATGGGCTAATTCTATTACCAAAGGATATTACAGACCTACCATACCAGGCAATTATGTAAGAGTGTTAGAGTGGCCACTGCTTGAGAGAGTGTGTGAGTATTTTTCCTTGTTTGCTGGAAACTATCCATATATCTGATTTGTCTAAATTTTGTTTACTTTACTGGGTCTCATAGAGTACCAATACTGTTCATTCTGTAACATAGTGCTAACCTTCAACCTTTGGGTTAATCATTTTGGGTTTTTTTTTTCTCCATTCGGGAAGGGTGCACTTTTCTGCTTTATTTCATATGCATGTAAATGACCCTTTAATCTTTTCCTTTAGATATTTTGATGTTGTCGAGTTTAATGATAATAAACTTCAAAGAAACTTACTTTTGTGTATTGGTCATACCTTACTTACTTACTTAGTCGTTCCCCTTCTACCGTGAGGTGTAGAGGTTTGGAAGAGAGAGCACCAGACTATCCTATCGGGTGTCTACCTCATGGCCTGGTTCCATTCTAGTCCTCGGTCCTTCAAAGATTGTCTAATGTTGTCCTCCCAGCGGACTCTGGGTCGTCCTGGGGGTCTGGATCCCTGGCTCTTTGTTTCCCATGCTTGTCGTGGTAGCCGATCTTCTCGCAATCTGCAGACATGGCCAAACCATCTTAGTTGGGACTGTTCTACTTGGGTCTGCAGGGGGTGGGATTTTAGGCCTTGACGTATCGTCTGGTTGCGGACCATGTCTCTTCTTGTTACTTCAACAACCTTCCTCAGATACCTCATTTCTGAGGTTTGGATCTGGCTTTTGTGGGTTGTAATCATTGCCTATGACTCGCATCCATATGTCAAGACTGGGTCATAGGTGGAGCGGTATACAGCTATCTTCGTTTTCTTACCAACCTCTCTCTTGCTGAGGAATTCTCATACCAATACCCATTTATCCGTAGTTTTTCACTACGTGTGCGTGTGTCTTGTTGTCACATAGCTGTGTGTGTGTGTGTGTGTGTGTGTGTGTGTGTGTGTGTATGTGTGGAGTAACTTATCTATTCTTGATCGGGAGGCAAAGGCTGTCTGGTAATAAAGTACAGTCGTACGGATAGGCTGGAGGAGATAACCTAATCACTCCAGAGACATATCTTTCCCTCAATCTACCACCTGTTAAATTTATTTTCTATACCTTCCTCGCGTATCTGTCCACATCCACTCTACTTAGACGGGCCACATAAAACAATTAACCTACCGAACATATGTTACGCACAAATAATTACTTTTTTCCAAAGTCTTTGTATGATCGTTTTTCGTATGTATGATAATTATTTGACTGAAATGCATGTTATATATATTTTATGGTCAAAGGGACAGAATCCGATATATCGATACTGCTATTTTTTATGAGTTTACCTCCTCTTGTATAGAGACACGTTCGGTCTATAATGTCTTGAACGAAGCGTGACCATATCTCCTTATTTGGTAGTATCAGTCAACTGTTGTAGATGTTTGAAACCTTTCTTAACGCTTCTGTTCATGTCCATAAAAGGCGCGACTGTGTAAGACTTTTATCTCGAATGTTCTTAGAATCGTCTTATTGTGAACAGCGACTCAGAGATTGTCACTCTGCGCATGTCTCGACTTGGTTGTCGTTGGTTGTTCCGCCCAGGTCGGGCAGTTGAGAAATGGACTGATTAGCGAGCGGACGCGACTGCGTCTTGTGATTCTCTGAGGGAAATACATTGTCTTTGTGAGTTAGTTAGCTAACTAGACTATTTCCCCGTATTATTCAAGCCTGCCTGGAGGCATATGTTCATGGTTGATTTTCCGAAATAAGGTAATTCCTCTTGTATCGAACTTTAGGCTATCATCTAGAGGTTCGTCATTTTGTCGCCTTTTTGCTCGCCTGTGTGATTCAAAATGGAGAGGTACTTTGACTAGGATTAAGTCACCGGTATCTTTATACCTGAACTAGTTATATATCTATGGGTCGCTCTAGACCAACAAGACTATTGTCTGTGTTCCAGGATTCGTTATATCAGAGATCACGTCCAAGTCAGATGGTTAGACTTAGGAAGGTTATAAAGGTCGAGCTGACCTGTAATCCATGTATGCTACTCACGTGCAGACAGTAAACGGACGTATTGTATACATCTGATCTGCTAGCATCAGGAAGGAATAATTATTATTGTCTATGAACATTAAGGATCTGCAGCTGACCACGGTTGCAGAAGTTATATGTATTATTTATCAAGCTTCGCTATGATATTTGTTTTCCATACAACTATTGAGTATTGACTTCTACATGACTGTCAGTTAACATGAGTTTGAATGCTGCATTCGTTGTACTATGCCGATGATAACATAAGTATCATGACTGTTTTGTGGCGTGCAATAAATGGTATAAACCTAAAGCGAAGTTACCATTTCTTTGACTCTACACGTCATGTTGCCTGTGGTGTACCCTGAACTGTTCTACTGCAACACACACACAGCAACAATCTAAACCAGATAAGACACCCACATCTTGCATTGTAATACCTGGTGTCGATAGAGGTGGTAATTTGACGGCATCCTAATTCCACCCTTATCAATTCATGGTGGCCAATAGTTGGTTTATTCTGGTACCAACTCTCAAGGGGGTCAACAAACCCAGACATCATCAGCAGACTACAAGACAACATTGCAGTTGCTATTCATCACCTTTGATGAAATTTTTTTGAAAGACGCAGCAGTACTGACAGTTGTTGATATTTTGAAACTACCCGGCGCTGCTCGGCGGTATTGAAGTTTGTCTACAAATAGAAGGACAAGTACCGAGCGAATGGATTTCCTGATCTGTTGAGAAGAAGGACAAGTGCCGTAACAACTGTTCCGGTCTCAGAATTACTGTTGCAGATTCAGAAGGTCAAGTTCAGAAGCTGTTTCCTGTCAGAAGCTGTTTCCTGTTAGAAGCTCATTTCCTTCGTCATGGCAGTTTACGAGAGCAGATATGGATCAACGTTGGATCATTGTCCTAAGAATGCTGATCACATCCTGTTCTGAACTGTGCTGACGTTGTGGATACATAGAAGTTAAGTGGCCTGTTTTGTTTGTGAACTGTGCCCTTATGTTCTAACTGAGCCTTCTGTCTATCACATTTTTTCGCACTTTTTATATGTTTACATGTTATATGTTATTTGGATTTGTATTTATATGTTTATATTTCAGCGGGTTTTCTCGGTTGGGCGGTGTCTTTCAGTAGAAGATACCACGCCACAGAGGTTCTACTGTTAGCGTTTTCGTTAGGGACTGTGCGAATTTCCTACTGTGAAATTTGCTAGCGACAATCGTTGCTATATCTGTTTAGTTGTGACGAGTTGTGCTTTATTTTCGTTTTTTTGTATATTTTTTTTTTGTTTCTCTCTTTCTTTCTGTTTTTTAGTTTCGATTTCAATTGTTTGTATTTGTAGGTCTCCTCTTTTCTATTATTCAGTTCTTCACGTAAATTTTTGTGTATATACTGTAGCGTCATTTGTTTGTCATATCTTCGCATTCTGTCATCATATTCTTTTTAGTTTCGCTGTTTATTTATTTGACTTATGCGAATGTTTTCGTATTGTTTGATTTTTGTTATTGTTTACATTGACGTTGATCTTTGTTATTGTTTACATTGACTTTGATCTTTGTTATTGTTTACATTGACTCTGATCTTTGTTATTGTTTACATTGACTTTGATCTTTGTGTTGTTTACATTGTTGGTGACTTTGTTATTGTTTACATTGTCTTGTTATTGTTTGCATAGTTTTGCATAGTTAGCTTTCACTATTGTTACATATATGCTCATGCACTATTGATCTATAGTGCACTTATCATAACTAGCTGGTGGTTTTTTCCTTATGCACTATTGTAGTGCAGTTATGATAAATAACTGATGGTTATGCACTGATTTGGGTAGTGCACTGATAATTAAGAGGTGACTTGTGATATTATTGTACAACTGATAATACAAATTGGTGTCAAGTCTTGTTTCCCACAGAGATTGGAGTAAACATAGTAATTATACAAGCACTTTATTAAGTCTTGTTGCTATTAAGATTGAAATAAGATAATTAATTATTTCAGGTTCTGTACTCACATTTTAGACATCATGTCTACATTTGAGTACTTTATTGAGCAGGGTAAAGCCCTTGGGAAGACAGGTGATAAATTAGAAGAATTTGCGACTGTTCAATATGCCAAGGCATTGAAGTCGGAGGAAAAGAAAATGAAAGAACTAACTGAACAAAAGAGAATAGATGCTGAAAATTTAAAACTGCAGATGCAGGTAGATGAAAAGAGATTACAAATGGAAATGGAAAAACAAAAAAAGAGAAGCAGAATCTCAGGAGAAGAGACTTCAGGCTGAGGTTGAAAATAAGAGACTTGAAAAAGAAGCTGAAAATAAGAGACTTGAAAAAGAAGCTGAAAATAAGAGACTTGAAATAGAGGCTGAAAATAAAAGATTAGAAAAAAAGTTACAGGCTGAGGCTGAGGAAAGAAAGTTACAGGCTGAGGCTGAGGAAAGAAGGTTACAAAGAGAGTCTGATGAGAGAAAAGCAAAAATGGAACATGAAGAAAAACTCTTAGCTTTGGAGTTAGAAAAGTTGAAGTTATCTAGTAATGCTAATGATGCTAATAAGGTATCATCTGCTAATAAGTCTAATGCTGTTGATTTCAAGCTTAATTTACCAGCATTCAATGCTTCAATTGATGATATAACATTTTATCTAGATAGATTTGAAAGTGCATGTAAGGTGCATAATATAGATAAAACATTATATGTTTATCATCTGTCCAAGATACTTAGAGGTGATGCTTTGACTTTGTTGGGTATGGTAGATGTGCCTGACAAGAACAACTATGAGGTTGTCAGGGCGGCATTGTTAAAGAAGTACCAACTTAACGAAGACGGATATCGTCTTAAATTTAAAAACATGTTACCAGAAACTGGAGTTGAATTCTCAGAATTCATCTCAGGCATACGTCTTACTTTTTTACGATGGGTTGAGCTTTCTAAGACAGAAAGTACATTTGAAGCCCTCATGGACTTACTTCTTAGAGACAAGGTTATGTCTTCTGTTAATGAAGCTTTTCTTTCTTTTCTTCATGAGCGTAAGCCTAAAAATATAAAAGAAATGGAAGAATACTGTAGCCAGTATGTTACTGCACATCCTCACATAACCGTTAGCAACTCTAAGGTAAAAGAAGGTCTGCCAGTTGCTTCGGCAGCACCTTATGGCCCGAATTTTATGCGTAAATTTCAGGGTAGCCAGCAAAATTTCAATAAAAAGAGTAACCGTAATTATGCCCAGAACCATGGTAATCAATTTCAGGGAGATTCTTCTTCCCAGAACTGGAGACAACCTAATATTACACGGTATTCTATTCCCGGTAACTTTAGAAATTTTCATAAAGGTAATCGGTATAGAGGAAAATATTTTTGCAGAGACCTCAATACCAAGATAATAGAGGTTCTCAACAGCATAGAGATGGTAATGACAGTTATGGAAACTGGAACGCAAACCAGGATAAAAATTACAGTAGGGACTTTAATGATAATTGCAGAGGCAATAATGGTCGCGGTAGATCGCAACAGAAGAGAAAAAGATATCAACAGACAAACTCTGTTCAACAAGAATCTCAGGGAGCAGATAAACAGGTTAATAATGATAAAGACCATAATGCTATCGGATGCTCATCTTTTGACTTTGGTAGGGCAAATAAATGTATCCAATGCAGTACTTTATTTGATCCGAAAACCATTAGTACTCTAAGCTGTGGTCATCCTTTGCCCGCTCTTCCTGCTAATGTTGCTCATGATGGGAGAGGTTCTCTTATATTACATAAGGGGCTTGTAAATAGTAATCCAGTCTCGGTGTTGTTTGATTCTGGATGTACTACTGTCGGGGTTAGGCAATCTCTTGTAGATCCATTCTGTGCTACAGGAAAGGTCATCAAATGTGTCACATTTGGTGGCACGTTGGAAAAATATCCTACTGCCATAATACATATTGCTACTCCTTTCTTCACGGGAGAGGTCCACGCGTGTCTACTTCCAAACCCTATTGCGGACCTTATTATTGGTCGTATTCACGGAGTTAGGGAATGTACCCCACAGCAGATTGCTGTTTGGGAAGAGCAAAACATTGAAGCTACCAATACGGTGGTCACAAGAGCACATGCTCTGGATCCACCTCAAACTTCATTAACTAATAATGATGAAGTAAATGAACAAAATAGTCACTTGACTATTACACGTGACTCATTTATCAAATTGCAAGAAGAAGATCCGTCGTTACAAAAATTCTTCATTCTAGCAAAAAAAGGTGATCCTAATCAAAATACTAATAGAAAATCTTGGATTTCTATGAAGAACGGCGTACTTGTACGTATGGTACAAGACTCGACTACATCCACTCATTCACAAATTCTTGTGCCTAAGAGCATGAGGGTGCAAATATTGCAACATGCTCATGACTCGCAATGTGCTGGACATATGGGTTTTTCCCGTACAAAGTCGAGAGTTCTTGCGGCTTTCTTTTGGCCATTTGTGAGCAAGGACATACGAATGTACTGTCGCTCTTGCAAAGTATGTCAGGAGGTCAAATCTAAAGGACCACGACATGCTGCGCCTATTCAGGCTGCTGACATTCCAATTCGCCCTTTTCAAAAAATGGCAATAGATATTATCGGTCCTTTTAGAATTAAGTCGGCTAGAGGGCATCAATTTATTCTTACATGTGTCGATATGTGCACACGTTGGCCAGAGGCAATACCTCTCAAGAGCATCTCAACTGCTGATATCGCAGACGCTCTTTGGCTGATATTTTCTCGCTTGGGTTTTCCCGGAGAAATATTGTCAGACCATGGCACTCAACTTATATCAGACACTATGTCACAGGTAATGTCTATGCTACATATAAAAAGGTCTCTCAGCAGTATCTATCACCCAATGTCTAATGGGTTGGTCGAACGTTTAAATAGGACTCTAAAAACTTTACTGGGTAAAATAACTGAGGATCATCCTCAGGATTGGGACAGGGTCTTACCCGCGGCTCTCTTTGCGTATAGAGAGGTCCCCAATGAACATACGGGGTTTTCCCCTTTTGAACTTGTCTTTGGCGCGCAACCGCGCGGCCCTATGTCTTTACTTCACGATCTAATCACTGCCGATAATATTAGCGATGAGACTCAGTCTTCTTATGAGTACGTCATTGCTCTTAGGAAAAAAATCATTGAGGCATGCAGACTAGCAACTTCGTCTTCCGAATTTGCTAAAGAAAAGGCAAGGCAGTTTGCGAATAAGAATAGATGTCTACGACAACTTTGTCCAGGTGACAAAGCTCTCGTCCTACTTCCTTCAAGGGAGAACAGACTTCTAATTGCATGGAAAGGTCCATATGCAATAGTCTCCAAAATTTCTGATGTCGACTATGTTGTCGATATTGATGGAAAGCATAAAACTTTCCACATAAATATGCTCACGGAATTTCATGAAAGACCAGACTATTTGCAGCCTATTTTCCAGGCAACGGACAATTCTCAAGTACCTCATGGTCAATACTCATCGCTGTCAGTTATACAGGATGAGGAAACTACTTTTTCTGATGTCAATCTTCCTCTTTCTATGGTCCCACTTTATTCTACGGAATCTTGGAAAAACGTGACCGTTTCTCCAAATCTTTCCGCTGAGGAACATCGACAAGTTTCTTCGATGTTGCAAACATTTCAGGATGTTCTTACAGACATCCCGGGACACACACATGTCATTGAACATGACATTGTGCTAACTGATCATAATCCTATCAGAGTCAGACCCTATCCAATACCTATCCATTTCCAGTCTCAAGTCGAAAAAGAATTGGATGAAATGATACGTTTGGAAATCATTGAACCATCCACTTCAGCATACTCTTCGTCTATGGTTATTGTTCGAAAGAAGGATAATAACATTCGCATTTGCGTAGATTATCGCAAATTGAACCAAGTTACGAAGTTCGACGCTGAACCTATGCCTTCATTAGAAGAGCTACTCAATAAACTTTCTAATTCTAGATTCTTTACCAAACTAGATTTGTCTAAAGGTTATTGGCAAGTCCCGCTAACTGAACGTGCCAAACCTTTTACAGCTTTTTCTACACCTAGGGGTTTATTCCAATGGAATTTCATGCCTTTTGGTCTTATGAACGCCCCTGCTACATTCGTACGCATGATGCGGCGAATTCTCGCATATCGTACAGATGTCATAGCATATCTAGATGATATCTGTCTATTCAGTGATTCCTGGGAAGATCACTATTTGGGTTTATACGAATTACTGTCTACTCTTCGCGAGTATAACTTGACTGCAAAACCCTCTAAAGCCTTTATAGGATTTAGTGAGATTTCTTTCCTAGGTCATCGTGTTGGTCATGGTCTTTTAAAGACAGAGGACCACAATGTTTCAAAAATACTTAACATTTCGGTCCCTAAGACAAAGAAACAAGTAAGGAGTCTATTAGGTTTGATCCAATTCTACGGACGATTCATTCCGAATCTGTCCTCCATTATGGCACCGCTTTCTACTTTATTGAAGAAAGGGTCGCCTAATTTGATCCGCTGGTCAAAAGAATGTCAATCCTCATTGGACCAGGTTAAAGACCTATTTTCATCTCCACCTATTCTTAGGTTACCTACTATTGAGAAGACTTTTGTTCTTCGAAGTGACGCCTCGTCAACTGGGATTGGGGCAGCACTAATGCAGGAGTATTCTGATACTCTGCATCCGGTGATGTATATCTCTAGGAAATTAAATGCTGCAGAAAAGAATTACTCGGTTTTAGACCGTGAGTTATTGGCTATGGTATGGTCTATTCTGAAGTTACAAAGATTTCTTCTAGGCGCACATTTCATTGTGGAAACCGACCAGAAAGCGCTTACTGCTATTCAGAGCAAAAACTTGAAGAGCTCGAGGTCCACTCGTTATGCCATAGCTCTTCAACCATTTCATTTCTCGGTTCGAGCTATCCGTGGTTCGGATAATGTAATGGCGGACATTCTGTCCAGATGCCCACACGATTCCACATGATTCTTCTGTCATATATATATTTCCTGATATACAGTCCAATGTTATAATGACATGTTAGTAGATTTTTTTTTTCTCACTTTTTTGAGGGGGAATTTATAACATTGTTCCATGTAATTATCTAAGAAGGCTTAGTTAGTGATATACGGGCCAAAAGATCACTCGGCCACATTTAAATAAATTATTTTCAGGATTGTATTGAGAGATTTACCAGTTGTCTTTAAGATTTGTGTTATTGATATTTTCGCAGCACATCATTGAAGATGCGAGATTGTGTCCATTGTGGAACTTTGAGTATATCAAGTCCTGTCCTAGATTGGGAGCGGATGATGTCCACATCTTCTTCTATTGAATGTTTTATGTCAACGAAGATCAACACATGTATTACTTATTAGTTACTGATGCATTACATAATGTAATAAAATAGTGCGGTATATTAATATATTACACCGCTATTTGCAACACATTGTATGATATCATAATAATATATTTGATTTCATATATTGGTATGAGAATAATTTGACTTTTATTATGATGTTGCCAGCATTGTGGTTTGTGTTGGTGGCACCTTCCTGGGATATATACGCGTATACTTAGATAAATTTTTCTCTAAGGACCTGGGATATGATCTCAGTTTCGCTCCAAGTGTTGAGCTATTTTGTTAGGTATATCCGCGCATCATACGTGCGTTAGGAGCCTAGATTTTTCCGGCTCCAGGATTTAAAAAAAAAAAAATGTTTCATTTTTTTTTCCCGGGAGGGTGCGGTAATGTTACGCACAAATAATTACTTTTTTCCAAAGTCTTTGTATGATCGTTTTTCGTATGTATGATCATTATTTGACTGAAATGCATGTTATATATATTTTATGGTCAAAGGGACAGAACCCGATATATCGATACTGCTATTTTTTATGAGTTTACCTCCTCTTGTATAGAGACACGTTCGGTCTATAATGTCTTGAACGAAGCGTGACCATATCTCCTTATTTGGTAGTATCAGTCAACTGTTGTAGATGTTTGAAACCTTTCTTAACGCTTCTGTTCATGTCCATAAAAGGCGCGACTGTGTAAGACTTTTATCTCGAATGTTCTTAGAATCGTCTTATTGTGAACAGCGACTCAGAGATTGTCACTCTGCGCATGTCTCGACTGGGTTGTCGTTTTGTTGTTCCGCCCAGGTCGGGCAGTTGAGAAATGGACTGATTAGCGAGCGGACGCGACTGCGTCTTGTGATTCTCTGAGGGAAATACATTGTCTTTGTGAGTTAGTTAGCTAACTAGACTATTTCCCCGTATTATTCAAGCCTGCCTGGAGGCATATGTTCATGGTTGATTTTCCGAAATAAGGTAATTCCTCTTGTATCGAACTTTAGGCTATCATCTAGAGGTTCGTCATTTTGTCGCCTTTTTGCTCGCCTGTGTGATTCAAAATGGAGAGGTACTTTGACTAGGATTAAGTCACCGGTATCTTTATACCTGAACTAGTTATATATCTATGGGTCGCTCTAGACCAACAAGACTATTGTCTGTGTTCCAGGATTCGTTATATCAGAGATCACGTCCAAGTCAGATGGTTAGACTTAGGAAGGTTATAAAGGTCGAGCTGACCTGTAATCCATGTATGCTACTCACGTGCAGACAGTAAACGGACGTATTGTATACATCTGATCTGCTAGCATCAGGAAGGAATAATTATTATTGTCTATGAACATTAAGGATCTGCAGCTGACCACGGTTGCAGAAGTTATATGTATTATTTATCAAGCTTCGCTATGATATTTGTTTTCCATACAACTATTGAGTATTGACTTCTACATGACTGTCAGTTAACATGAGTTTGAATGCTGCATTCGTTGTACTATGCCGATGATAACATAAGTATCATGACTGTTTTGTGGCGTGCAATAAATGGTATAAACCTAAAGCGAAGTTACCATTTCTATGACTCTACACGTCATGTTGCCTGTGGTGTACCCTGAACTGTTCTACTGCAACACACACACAGCAACAATCTAAACCAGATAAGACACCCACATCTTGCATTGTAATACCTGGTGTCGATAGAGGTGGTAATTTGACGGCATCCTAATTCCACCCTTATTGCAGTTAATATTAAGTATTAGGGGAATAGTTAAATATTGCTTCGAATATTTGTATAATTTAGGAATTTTAGTGAGAAAAAAAATAAAAATAAATGAACCAAAAATCGTAGATTACTAGTACTAATAAACAACCATCAAACTATAATTTAAGTAAAACAAATATATTAAAGTTACCTGGGAAAATTCGAACTAGATTTAACTGTTCAACAAGGTCTGCTAGACAGGTTTAAAAGTGTTTCTTAAATAATAATATTATAAAACAAAACAAAAAAAGAAAGGAGAAAGCAAGGATATACATAACTTAAGATTAAAGCAGCGAGACTAAAGATAAACATCAAAGTTCATACAAAACCAAGCACATAATAAAAAGAGTAGTAATAAATTAACGACAGGGACAATGCCAGCAATGATCAGGGCACAGTCCGCGGAAGGCAAAGCGTGGGCCAAGACAACAGAAAAGGACTCAACAACAAACCTGACAGAACAGGACCACGGACCATAAAGTCAGAGACACAGAAATAAAGGACATAATAGAGACAATAAGGGAAAAACTGGAAGGAAGCTCAGAAGTAAAAACAACAGGAAGCATAAACAACAATGGTGAAAACTCAGGAAACGGGACAGGTAACAAAAAGACAGGACTCACGGAAGATGAAAATCAAGACAACCAGAAAAACACAACCAAAAGAAATCAGGAAATCAGAGGAGAAAACAAAGAAGACAAAAATCAAAATTCAGGACCGAAAGTGCACAAAAATACCCAACCAAGTCCCAGAAAACAAGATGACGTCCCGGAGACCAGAGCCCGGATACAGATCACTCAATTTGCTGGCGAAGTAGCAAAACTTAAGGCATTTGATGAAGACAAGATAATAACCATTCTTGATCCAGTGTTAGGAGACAAGGCGATAGCCAAGATATACAAAACCCATTTTGGCATAATTATTATCCCAAACGAAAGTGGCAAAATAAAAGAGATGTTAGAAGACCTTAAACTACAAGCTAAAACAGTGACTCTTGCTCACGACATCCAAATAAAGCTAGAGCTAACCAAAGAAACAAACAAATGTGTTATAAAGGGGATAAGTACCAAACTGTCAAGCGAGGAAGTTCTAAACAACCTGGTCAAGCAGAACCCATGCATAAAGATGATGCATGTCGAAAGGGTACAAGTCAAAAGGAATGTACATACACCTGTGGTTGTCTTAACAACGGAAGGTAGAGAATCCCCCAAGACATTACTGTTTGAGAAAAAAACTGAAAAATACAGAAGCCTACATTCCCCCAGCATTGCAGTGCATAAACTGCATGAAATTTGGCCATGACCGAAACAGCTGCAAAGGCAAGACAATATGCAGTTATTGTTCCGGTATGCACCCCACTGCGCAGCGTGAAAAGGCAAAGGCTGATGCCGATTACAAAAAAGCGAATTTAAACAGAAAGTGTAGCAACTGCAAGGGAAACCACAGTGCCAGGTTTCAGGGCTATCCAGTATACCAGCAAACCAAACAAGCACTGAAAGAATCGATCTTAACAAGGACACCATTCAAAATGGTGATCCAAGATACGAAAGAAAAAGCCACCAACACAAACAATAAAGTTGCAGCAGAAATAAAATCTGTAAAAGAAGATATTAGGATAATTAGTACTCAACTGTCAAAAGGAAAAGAGCAGGAAGTTGTTACGTCCGTTTTCACATAAGTATTAAGTGTGTGGACTTAAGAGATTACCAGATGCCACAATCTAACCTTGTTGGATGTACCTTAGGTACGCATCCATGTAATTAATAATAACCTATATTTATTATGCACTAAAGCGCACAAATTTGATGCGATATATTCGTTGGTTGCCAAAGAGCGCTTACGCGTCAGAGCTCTCTGTCAGAGACAAGATGCCGGCTTGACGAGACAGACGTTGTTCTGGTCTCAGAGTCCCGTATTGTGGGAAGAGTTGATTATTATTATATATTTCGCTACCTTCCAGGGTGAAGCGTTTGCCACAGCCAATTCTGGCTCATATTCTTCAGTATCTCAACGTGATACTCGGTATAAGTACTTTACAAGATTTTGGCAGGGCTTCGGTAAGGCTATTTATGGCCTACTGCTAGTGTGTCCAGATCCTTTGCGATGTAAGATTGGAATCTATGTTTTAATGAAGTCTCAGGGAAAGATATCCGGCAAGATATATATATGTATACATTATAACAGGATAGGATCTGAAATGATGCATGTAAACTCACCTCAATACTTTCGCCGTCCATGGGTTGTCCAACGGACAGTGAGGTCAGTCACGTTTTCACATTGTAACTTATCTACATGCTGTATTCTTATTGCCGTGTCTGATGATCAGGTATGTCTTCGTATGATATTGTTGTAGATTTGGCAACAACAAAATAGGTGGATTCGCAAATAAATTCTTGAGTTTCATTAAAGCGGTATCGCACTCCGGTGTCCATTTAATTTTATTTGTACTACCTTTGGCTAGCAGTCTGGATAATAGAGCAGAAATTTGTGATAGAAATTAATTAAGCCTAAGATTACCCATGTGATGACATCTTTTCGATCACCAAGAAGGCGGCGCATCATTCGCACATAAGTAAAGAATCATCGTTACACAAATCAATAAAGATAAAGTTGTAGAGATGAATGAAGTCAATAATGCAAGTATAAAAATGATGACAGATATAATCAAAGCAAATAATGTCGATATTACTGAAATATAATTATCATGTGCACAAAGATATAGAAAGTAGCACAACAGACTATGAATGGATAAAAATAAAACATCCAAAGACAGAAGAAAACAAATAGTCCAGCGCAACTACAAAGTACGTGGTGCGATTTGCACGTCTAAATAATGGTGTGCAAACAAAGAACCATTCTTAAATTTTACAGCCCTACGAGCATCATAATACCTCAAAAAGCGAACAAACGCTAGTTGGTGAGAAGAATGTTGAAGTGTAAACATACGAACAAATTCAACATCTCCAATCCGTTGAAAAAATTTTCTAAGTGTATACCAGGTAACACTAGAAGGTACATTACGCACCACGACAGTGCGATTTGGTGGAATATGATCTCGGCCAGGACGATACTGATCCCGAGAACCATTGACACTATTATGTGTTGTGCGAGTTAAGCGCACAAACGTATTCTTATGTTCCTTGCATGTCGCAATAGTGTGACAATCCTGGTTACAATTGCGATTATCGGAACGAGTATTAACAACTCCCAATGGAGCAGATGTAGCATGTCGTAATTCATCAACCTGGGATGGAGCCAAATGATTAGGACATGTTGTAAACGCAAGACAATCATGCATGTCTTCATAACCTATTCCAACAGCAGCACAGCTAAAAACTGTCAAGTTATTATATTGATCATTGTTGATCACTTCACCCTTAGATGAAACCTGCTTATCACGAATACTAGGAGTTTTATTGTCATGTGACACCTTTTCACGTAATTGAAGTTTGTTAAAAACATCCATTCCACACATGTACTAGCAATAACAGTTGGAGTGTCAGTACTAACCCCATGAGATATGATCTTATCTATGACAGGGGTAGGTGGTGTAGCCATGTCTGTAGCTAACTGTTGCGCCCTAGTTACAACAGCATTCGCCACCAGTGGGTGTGATTCAAACCACATTGCAATCTCATCAGGAGTGCAATCTTTAACCCCTGGTATATTTCCCAAAATTATCTCAGCTATTGGTGCTCTCAATCCACAAGCATACACAGTTCCTGTATAGAATGGTGTATCAATATGGACTCGTGCCACCGGGAACCTTTCTATATTCCCTCAAAAAGTGACACACTTAACAGATTTACCTGTGAATGCAGAGGGATCAATACGCGATTTACGTATCCCGACCGTGGTACAGCCGATGTCCCTCAAAACTGTTACTTTCTGTCCATATAACAATCCCTGATGGAGTGTGAGACGTCCACTTCCGTCTACTACAGGGGTAACACGCATTTTTGCTTACCTCAAACCACACAAGCTTGATACGTCCTTTTAAGGACGAGACACAGTGAAGACATCCTTCGAACTACACAAGTTATCAGATAAGTTGATATTTTTATCCATCTTCAGTGTTAGCTTTTTGCAGTTAATTTTAGAAATTAAAATAATAGAAATTAAATAGCGCCACGTGGCAATTCTTTGAGTGAGATCAGGCAGCCATCTTGAAAGATATTTAAGTGGTGAATAATTTATACTTTTGTTGATAGTATTAGAGTAGGCCTACTGTAGTTAAGGTTAAGTATTAGGGGACTATTTAATTTAAGAATCGTAGTGGGGTATTATCTATTCTCTTGTATGGGTGTGAGAGCTGGACACTCACTGCAGATACGGAGCGAAGGATTCAGGCTTTCGAGCATAAATGTTATAGAAGAATTTTACGCATTTGCTATAAAGAGCACAAAACAAATGTCTATGTTAGAGAGAAGATAAACACCTATGCAGGCCACCAAGAACCACTTTTGTCAACAGTGAAACGTCGAAAGCTTGCCTGGTTTGGGCATGTAACTCGTCATGACTCCCTTTCGAAAACGATCCTTCAGGGAACAGTCGAAGGTAAACGGAGAAGAGGAAGGCAGAGAAAATCCTGGGCTGATAACATCAAAGAATGGGCAGGACACGGTTTTTCCACACTTGTACGCATTGCTGAGGATAGAGAGCAGTGGAGGACCCTGTCTGCTGATGCTTCCACCATGGCACCCCTACGACCCATGACGGGTTACGGGCTGAGATGATGATGAGTGGGGTAAAGATATATATAACAAAATAAGCCAAAGATTACATATAATATTCAATCATCAGAATATAATTCAAAGACAACAAATAGTAGCATTCTAAAAGACAGGGAAAATAACCAATGGTAGTATTCACCAGAAAACAGTCCGAGGAAGGGAAAGCGATAGCCAAAAATCCAGAAAAAGACAAAACTTTATACAGAACAGAAAAAAACAGGACCACGAACCCTGAAATCAGAAAAACAGAAACTAAAGGACACGAGTAAAACAATAATGGAAAATCGGGAAGGAGGCGCGGAAGGAAAAACAACAAAAAGCAGAATCAACAAAGGAGAAAGATCAGGAACCAGCACAGCGAACGGAAAGAAAGGACCCAGGGAAAAGGATAATCAGGACAGCCAGGTAAACGCGGACAAAACAAGTCATGAAACCAGAGGGGATAAACTGAAAGGAGGCTCAGAAGTAAAAACAACAAAGGAAGGCAAAACGTGGGCAGAAGCAGTTAAAAACCAAGGTAGGGACACCAGGCATGATAAACTAGAAGAAAATACTAACCAAAAAAAATAGCAATGAAAGTACCAAAAAAGACTCAAGACATCTAGCAACCCAGGCAGCTCCAAAAAATTAAGATGTAGTAAACATATGTCGTTTAAAGATAACGCAAGTAGCTGGTGAGGCTGTCAAGATCAAGGCATTAGATGAAGACAAAATTATAAACATCCTTGATCCTGTGTTAGGCAAAAAGGCGATAGCCAAAATTTCGAAAAAACCCATTTTGGCATAATAATTATCCCAAATCAGAGTGACAGAATAATAAAAGAGATGATAGAGGAACTCAAAGTAGAAGCAAAAACAGTGACTCTTGCACATGACATAGAAGTAAAGATAGAGCTAGCAAAAGTGACCAGTAGATGTGTATTAAAAGGGATAAACACTACCCTTTCAAGCGAGGAAGTTATGAACATCCTCGCAAAACATAACCCAGACATAAAGCTGGTACACGTGGACAGAATAATGGTGAAAGGGAGTATCGTTACCCCAGTGGTAGTGATAACAACAGAAGGTAGGGAACCCCCCAAGATGGTACTATTTGGGAAAACACAAAAAAAAACACAGAAGCCTTCATTCCCCCAGTGTTGCAGTGCTCCAACTGCATGAAGTTTGGTCATGGACGCCACACTTGCAGGGGGAAGGCAGTATGTAGGTTTTGTGCGGGGGCACACCCTTTCACGCAATGCGAAAAGGCAAAGTCAGATACTGACTATAAAAAGGATAATGCAAACAGAAAATGCCCTAATTGCAAAGGAAACCATAGCGCCAGATTCCAGGGCTGCCCAGTATATCAGCAGACCAAAAAAGCATTGAGGGTAGCTATAACAACCCAAACCCCTTTCAAAACGGTCATTAAAGAATTAAAAGAAAATGATACTTATACGAACAATAAAGTTATAACAGAAATTAAGAGTGTGCAAGAAGATGTCAAAATGCTTAAGTCACAGATGGCAAAAGAAAGTAAGAACAAGTTAGAAAATAATAAAATAGTACCAAAAAACCAGTCAGATGATTCAACTACATCCTCGGATGACACAAGTGCACTGAAAAGTGCAGAGGCATTGCTTCAAGAAGTGAAAGCCATACAGCACCAAATTTCCCAGGATATAGCTAAACTGACTGTACTGAAAGAAGAAAATGAAATGATACTAGTCAAACTGTCTGAACAAAAAGAAGAAAGTGAAATAATACTAAAAAGAATGGAAAGTGAAAGGCAGGAGAGTAACATAGGGAGAGAAGGGAATGTAGCATTGGATGAAAATAGGAAAGTGGTCAACCTAGAAGAAAATATCAAAGGACACATTGAGGCACTTTTACCATACATAGTGGAAAAAGTTAGGAATAAAATGATAAGTTTAAATAAGGTTTTTATTGAGAACTTGATGGATAGTGGGTCCACAAGTACAGGAAATGCAGAATAAGAGCAATTTGATAGTTAACCAAAATAAAAGGTACACTAGAGGATGTTAAAATTCAATTTAGAAAGATTTAGAATTATCCAGTGGAATTGTAGGGGTATTAAAAAAAAATTTTACACCCCTACTATCAGAGACTGGAGAAAATACTGATATATATGCTCTTCAAGAGACCCATTTAAACCCAAATAATAAATATAGTTGTAAGGGCTTTAAGATACTTAGACACGATAGGAAAGAAGGTAGAGGAGGAGGTGTCGCAGTATTAGTTAGCGAAAAATTTAAAATCATAGACTGGGAAGTATTTAATACAACCAATATAGAAGGTATCCAGGTTACTATAGCAGCTGAACCAAACAATCTAACAATTCTAAATGTATATGCTAAAGATGGCACAATTAAAGATGAAGAAATACTAGCCATAAGCACCAGACTAGGCCCCAAAACAATCATAGTAGGCGATTTTAATTCCCATCATTGTGCTTGGGGTGGACAACATGCAGATAATGCAGGAAAATGCCTACTTGACTTCATAGAAAACAATGAACTACTAATACTAAATGATGGATCTGCAACAAGAATTAATCCACAAGCTAATAGGGCAGACTCAGCAATAGACATAAGTATAGCAACTAACAACCTAGCGAATGTAAATTGGGAAGTGTTACAAGACACAAACTCAGATCATCTGCCCATTGTAATAACCATGCATGAAAATGTCATTCCAAATCCAGAACCAGAGAAACCTACCTTCAACTATAAAAAAGCAAACTGGGAAGCTTTCCAATCAGAGCTGGAGGTGATGGAATATAAAGACATGGAATCAGATGATACTGACTTGTGGGCAGAAACACTGACCAATGAAATTCTGAAAATAGCAATAAAGTATATACCAAATAAAAATATGCCACAACACCTTAAACCAATAAATAACATTAAGAAGAAAAGAGAAACTCAATGGAATAAAGAACCAGTTGCCTGGTGGAATAAAAGCTGTGCAGAAATTCATGAGAGAAGAAAAAGGGCCTTACAAAAATATAGAAATAACAGAACAGAAGAAAACTATGATAAGTATAAACTTATTAGGAATGAATCTAACAGAATAATATTCAAAGCCAAAGAAACTAACTGGAAGGAGTTTTGTCAGTCACTTAAACCTAGCACTCAAATTAGAGAAGTATGGAAAAAGCTTAAGGCAATCAAAGGGAACAATAAGAAAACAATAATGCCAACAATCAAACTACCAAAGAGAGCAGAAACAGATAAAGAAAAAGCTAATGCCCTTGCCGAGTATTTCTATAAAGTCAGTGCAAAAAGTAGCCTTGGACAGGAAGAAAATGAGAGAAGAGAAAGACTTAGGATACAGTTTTTAAAAGAACTACCAGACCAGATAGATGAAACAAACTATTTAGATGCTGATATAACAGAGGAAGAAGTAACTAATGCAATAAAAGATAAATCTAATACTGCCTCAGGGCAAGATATACTTAGTTATGAAATCCTTAAGAAAGTACCCAAAAGAACTATAAACATAATAACTTCACTTTATAACAAAATCTGGAACTTAGGAAAGATACCAAAAGCATGGAAAGTAGCTATGATAGTACCCATTCTAAAACCCAATAAGGAAGCCCATGATGTAAGTTCATATAGGCCTATCTCCTTAACATCACAACTAGGTAAAATACTGGAAACTGTTGTGAATAAAAGAGTTAAATTCTACCTAGAAAAAAACCAGTTATATAGCCCAAACCAGTCAGGGTTTAGAGCAGACAGAAGTACAGTAGACCAGCTTGTAAGATTAGAACATGATGTAAAGCTAGGATTCAAGAGGAAAGAGAAAACAGTGGCAGTCTTTCTAGATGTAGCTAGAGCATATGATGAATGCTGGCGAGATGGAGCTCTTTACAAAATGAAAAAGATTGGCATTACTGGTAAAACCTATAGGTATCTAGAAAACTTTTTACAGGACAGGTATTTTGCTGTACAGGTGAATAATGATAGGTCAGAAATATATGAACAACAGAATGGGATTCCTCAAGGATCAGTGATCTCTCCTTCAATTTTCACTATAGCTGTAAATGATTTAGCAGATGAATTTAATGACATAAAGAATGCAGTATCACAATTTGCAGATGACTGTGCCATTTGGCGATCTGGAAAAAACTTGGACCATGTTTACAAAAAACTTCAAAATCAAATAGACAAAGTTTCAGAGTGGATGAAAAGTTGGGGCTTCCAAATTAATGTAAACAAAACAGTAGGTATGATTTTCAGCAAAGGAAATTTAAAAAAAAAATAACAAAATCAATATAACCATTAAAGGACAGAAAATATGTACCTCCTCAACAACTAGATTTCTGGGCATAACTTTAGATAAACAACTAAATTATAATAAACATATAGACAATTTGGTAGAAAGCTGTAGGGGACCCCTAAATATACTAAGGATTGTAAAAGGTAATGGATGGGGGGCCAGCAATAAAATAATGCTTATGTTCTACAAGTCCTTCATCAGGGGGAAACTGGATTATGCCAGCATAGTCTATGACTCAGCTGCAGCTTCTAACAAAGCAAAACTGGACAGGATTCAAAATGCAGCCATGAGAACCATTACAGGTGCATTTATATCGACACCAGTAGAAGCTCTAGAAGTAGCTCTCGGCATACCTCCCCTTGGTCTAAGACGGAAAGAACTGAGATTAAATTATTGGAGTAAAGTAGCACAAGAAGTGACCCACCCAGCACATAAAGCATTTGTCAAAAACCAACCAAGTGTATGGGACGTTCCCTTAAATAAAGATAGATATCCAACAGGGTGGAGAACTATAGAAGACCTAATGCAGTTCAAAGAACTATCAAACACAATTGAAAATAGTAATAAATACAGAAGCAAAATACCACCATGGGAACTAAAAACACCAATCATAGACTACTCACTTACTGAAAAGATCAAACAAAACATAGAAGATAAGGAAGCCAAAATGATAAGTAGAAAGTTCATAGAGCAACTAACTAAACAAAGTCTGGCCATCTACACTGATGGATCCAAGGGTGATAGTGGGCAACTAGGTGCCGGAGTTGTAATACCACAATGGGGAATAAAAAAGAGCTACAGTATAACGGAAGGGGCATCGATTTTCACTGCTGAGATGGTAGCAATTCTTAAAAGTCTAGAAATAATCGAAGATAACCCACCAGAAGCTGTTACGATATTTACAGACTCACTATCATCACTACAAGCACTAGAACACTCAGGTAAATGTAGCCGGCCAGACATAAAGGAAGAAATTCTAGCAATTAATACATCACTAGAGAACAGAGGATGTAGTGTGAGGCTAGTGTGGGTTCCAGCACACATAGGTATAGCTGGCAACGAGTTGGCAGACCAGAATGCCAAGAAGGGAAGAACAAGTAAAAACAATATAAAAGCAGGACTGGGAAGGTCAGAGATCAAGAGCCAAGTGAAGGAAACTGTAAACGAGGAATGGAAGACAACATGGAAAGAAAGTAGAAAAGGCAGACACGCGTTCAAACTGCTGAAAGAACCAACAAGGACATGCCAGGTCAGAGAAGAATTAAAGATACCATCGAACAAAAAACTGTGGCGTCTCCGACTCGGTGCAGCATACTTCATGGTAGAAGAACCACACTGCCAAGAATGTCAGGAAGAGAATGACATAGACCACTACCTGATCCACTGTAAAAAGTATGAACAACAAAGGCTTGAATTAAAAACTTACTATAGAAATCACAATATAGACTTAACAGGTGATAAGGTTTTAAGTATAGATGCCCCAAGAGATGCCCAATCAATACTTAAAAGATATATACATAAAACAAAGGAAAAAAATATAAGGCTAGAACTTCAGGAAAATCATCCAACTAAATAGAAATTAAGCAGCAAGAACTAACAAAGCATTAACAAAAAATAGCTACTCATAGGACAAGGAAAGACAAGATATTAAAAAAAGGGACAACAACTCAAAAAGAACAAATACTAATACAAATTAAAACCAAGTGTAAAGGACAATAGTTATCTAGAAACAATACAAAAGAGAAAATAAAATTGACAAATAATAATAGAAATAAAAATCAGCAACTGCAAAAGACAACAGTTATTTAAATTGAATACAAAATTAGTAAATAAAATGACACTAAATACCCCAATTATAACCAACTTTCAGGTTGAACAGGGTAGAACAAGATGGAACGAGAAGACGCAACAATGATCAGATGTTGAGTGCCCGATCTCCACCCATCAATTCATCAAAACAACAACAACAACAACATGTGAGACGTCCCAAGTTCTCATACGCGGACATTGTCGGAATAAAGTGACCACAACTTAGTGTATTTTTTTTAATGTGATATATGTTGTGACTGACAAACATAACAAGTATCATCTATGACAGCACATGCATTAGCATGATTAGTTCCATCTTTATCATCATCCTTTTTCACAGTGCAGTCATTAGCATGCCTATGTTTATTAACAAAACAAAGAACCAGTCAGACAATTCGGCTACATCATTGGAAAATGTAAGTGCGCTGAAAAGTATAGAGGAAGTGTTCGAAGAAATAAAAGCCATACAACACCAAATTGCCCAGGATGAAGTAAAATTGTCTGAACTGATAGAGGAAAATGAAATAATACTAGTTAAATTGTCGGAACTAAATAAAATAAAATAAAATAATATTAAAAAGAATAGAAAGTGAAAGGCAAGAGCTAAACATAGACAGAGAAGGACCAATCATAACAGCTGAAAATAGGAAAGTGAACCAAAAGAGCATAATACAACAGGAAAACAAAAACAACCTAGAAGAATCTATCAAAGAACAAGATGTACTTTCACCATACTTAGTGAAAAAGTTTTGGACAAAATGACAAGCCTGAATGAGGAATTCCTTGAAAACATGGTAGATAATGGGCCCATGAGTTCGGGAAATACAGAATAAGAGCAAATTTGATAGTTTAACCAAAAATAAAATGGATACTAGATGATATTAAAGTTCAACTTAGAAGGATGTAGAATTATACAGTGGAATTGTAGGGGTATCAAAAAGAATTGTGCACCTCTACTTGCAGAGACAGGAGGAACTAACACTATGTATGCTCTTCAAAAGACACATTTAAACCCAAATAGTAGATATAGTTGTAAGGGCTTTAAGATACTCAGGCACGATAGGAAAGAAGGTAGAGGAGGGGGTGTCGCAGTCTTAGTTAACGAAACATTTAAAATTATAGACTGTGAAGTATTTGATACAACCAACATAGAAGGTATCCAGGTCACTATAGCAGCTGAACGAAACAATATAACAATCTTAAATGTATACGCTAAAAATAGTACAATTAAAGATGAAGAAATATTCGCCATAAGCATCAGATTAGGCCCCAAAACAATCATAGTAGGCGATTTTAATTCCCATCATTATGCTTGTGGTGGACAACATGCAGACAATGCAGGAAAGAGCCTACTTGACTTTATAGAAAACAATGACCTGCTAATACTAAATGATGGAACTGCAACTAGAATTAATTCACAAGCTAACTGGGCAGACTCAGCAATAGACATAAGTATAGCAACTAACAACCTAGCGAATGTAAATTGGGAAGTGTTACAAGACATAAACTCATATCATCTACCCATTGTAGTAACTGTGACATGAAAATTGAGGCAACAATGATCGATCCACTGTATTCTCATCGGGGCCCTTCACTATTTGGGTTCAAGCAACGATCGAACGTGGATTTCCCTCGCTGGCTAATTAAGCATGCACAATTAAACACTTGCAAGCCAGGTCTCTCTATTGCCAACTGTCCGATTCTTAGTTTAGCCACGCTTCCTGTCTTTGTTTCAAGCACTAATAATCCAGCTATTCATAATTAACTGTCTTATCTTTAAAAAAAAGGACCTTTACCTGCTGTCAGATTACGCCATCACGTCAGCGCTTGATCCCTGAAACACGGGGAGGGCGAGGCCTTGGATCTTGTAGTTTCTAAAGAGAGAACGGTTCGTTAATCGCAGTATCAAGGGGCGGTAACCACTCACCGACTGCAAGCCTTTTGATCGTGCTCCACGAGACGCAAATTTGCTCACATAGGGAAACGAACATAAAAGCTCGCTCCCTAGGGAAACGAATCTTCGGTAGGCTTTGGTGTGATTTTGAACTTTGATTCAAGAATTGAACGAAGAATCTACGAGAGGTGTGAATTTCCTGATAGGGGAGGGAAAAACCCGCCATTTCATATATATAGTCATGCTCATCAAACTCAGTTGTCAGTTTGCTATCAAGATTTCTTGAATGGTCTAGCGCGCATTTTTGGAGTCTTATTTATCTGGATTTCCTATAGAAATACGTGGAGATCAATTTCAGTTTCTTGTGCTGCGATAAATATATAGTTATTAGCATCAAAGTGATTTAATTGTTTTAGTTTCATTATATTTCACTGGGATTTTTGTGTTAATTGAAACGTATTAAATAAACATGTAGCAAAATTCTCCAGCGGTAAAGGTAAATTTAATTACCCGCTTTGTCCCCAGTGAGAGATGCTTCAAATAATTTATAAGGCGCTAGGCGAGTGATAATTGATGTCACGCAATTTAATTCTATTCATACGTGTGTAATTTTCTAAACGACTAGCGTTCATATCTCGGGTTTTAAACCGTTAAGCTAAATTAGACACTCGCGGGTTTTTTAAATATATATATAATTAAATACCGGAGTGGTTAAAATAGTCTTACCTAAAAATTAACGCGTGTCAGAATATGATTTATAGTATGATTATATGTTTATCTATTTTCTACATATAGGCTGGTCATACCTTGCGTCCTAGCGTTTCTTATGGTCTTACTGACTTTGGTTCTTACACCATCCAGCGATTATTGTGGTTAAATCTTCGTGTTGTGACCCCTATGTGGTCCACCTCTCCATCCATGAGAGTAGTAAAACCAAGAACTTTAACAATAAGCCATTTTAAAGTATAACTGGAGAAGAACAATTGCCAGAAGCCATTCCATAAATATTACTGATCTGCTGTGGCAGAATTTATATCACTATTTTTTACATATGACAGTAAACGTTTTCCTACTGGATTACCATCCTAAAGAAAACTCATTGGTCATACTCTGCCATCACTTCATTGAACAGCCGAGGAGTATCATTTTCCTAAAGTTCTTTGTTCATCACGCCATAGAGTGTCTTAGCTACCAGCGGCGAGACCCCACCGGACCAATATATATATATATATATATATATATATATATATATATATATATATATATATATATATATATATATATATATATATATATATATATATATATATATATATATATATATATATATATATATATTCAATTCTGAGGACAGTGCCACCCCATAGAACTCTTACCCCAAACATTAACTGCAGTGAAAAGAGGAATGTCCTGGAACAAAAAAAGTAACGCCTCGATTTCAGCGACTACGGAAAAATAGCCGACAGCAAACCCCGTCAGTCTGGGGCTGCAATAGACAAAGCAAAAGACTCTGATTGTTTTTTTTAGTACTTACTAGAGTTTGTTTATTCCATGGAATGCCTGCTTCAACGATTGGTAAGTGCAGATGAAAGTGGCCACTGTAAGCGTGCATTGAATGAACGAAATTAGATAACCTTAATTTTCTTTTTCTTGCTAACATCAGTATACTTAATTTCTTTTTCTGTGTTTATTTCTTTCCCTCCCTAATCTGCTTAGTCACGGGATAGATTAAAAAAACTAAGAACCTGTTCCTATACCCCTTACTGATTATTGCATATCCCATCGTTAAAATTGATCTCTATTTGGGTTAATTACCTCTGATAGTAATTTTCTTTGGGTTGTTTTCCTTTACAAGAGGGGAGGGCCTATTGAGATACTATTTTTCCCCCACCTTGTCTGTAACTATGCTTTATAAATGTAACACGATTGATGTTGTGCTTTTTGTTTAGTGATAATAAACATTATAAACCTTTACTTACCGTGTTGGTCAACCCCATTGTCCCCTTATACGTTATACATAGGTTGTATTTACGTTTGTGCATTTGTGTCACCAAATTGGTGTGTGTACATGAGTGTAGGGTAACTTGTAAAAAAATTGTTTAGCAAGGAGAGTAAGTGCGTCTGCAGTTACATTAATGTCGTAAAGATAGGCTGGATTAGAGCAACTACTCGATTCAGAGACTGTCCTTCCTCTTACCCTATCACCTTCGTGAAACAGCAATCTATTTCTTACCCTTATTATCACAGAGTTATCACTATCACCTCTGCTCGGAGGAGACCATAAATTTCTCAGACCTATCTCATAAAAAATTACGACAGTAACCATGCACGAAAACGTCATTCCAAACCCTGGACCAGAGAAACCGACTTTCAACTATAAAAAAGCAAACTGGGAAGCCTTCCAATCTGAGCTGGAGGTGATGGAATATAAAGACATGGAGTCCGATGATACTGACTTGTGGGCAAAAACACTGACCAATGAAATTCTTAAAATAGCAATAAAATATATACCAAATAAAAAATATGCCACTCCACCTAAAAACTCAGTGGAATAAAGAACCAGTTACCTGGTGGAATAAAAGCTGTGCATAAATTCATTAGAGAAGAAAAAGGGCCTTACAAAAAAATATAGAAATAACAGAACAAAAGAAAACTGTAATGAGTATAAACGTATTAAGAATGAGTCTAACAGAATAATATTTAAAGCCAAAGAAACAAACTGGAAGGAGTTTTGTCAATCACTTAATCCTAGCCCTCAAATTAAAGAAGTGTGGAAAAAACTTAAGGCAATCAAAGGGAACAATAATAATAATAATAATAAATTCTTTAAGCGCCAAACACGGCGCATAAGGCAGAAACCAGTGCTCTCCAGGTTGTTCGTTGTGACGCCACTCCTCTTAGCTCTTGCACATTATTTAGGCCCAACGTTCTTCCTTCTCTTATTATTGTTCTTCTGAGTGTTTCTTTTGGTCTTCCTTTTTTCCGCTTACCCTCAGGAACCCAAGTGAGCGCCTGTAGTGGTATTCTGTTGTTTTGCATTCGTAGGACATGACCGATATATGACCATCGTCTTTTCCTTATATAGTCGGAGACATATTTCTGCCTAGAGTCTTCTCTTATTTGTCGATTAGTCTTGAATTCTTTCCAACTGATGTTCATGAGTTTTCTAAGACATTTGTTCTCGAATGTATTCAGCTTGTTCTCCAATGATTTTGTTATTTTCTAACTCTCACAGCCGTATGTTAACACTGAGATAACATTTGAATTAAACAGACGAAGCTTGGTATGTATATTCAATGATCGTAATTTCCAAATGTTAGATAATCTATTGAAGGCGGTAGCTGCCAAAGCAATTCTAGTGGGGTATAGTTTCTCATAACCCAATCAATAGCTATTCCAAAAAGTAGTGGTGACATAATACAGCCTTGTTTCACCCCTGTTTCTACTGTAAACCATTCTGTATTCCCTTTATTTGTTCTAACACAACATCTTGCATTGTCATATAGCGCTTTTGATTATATTCACATATTTTGTTGGAAAAACCATAGATTGTAAGTATCTTCCACAATGATGGGCGGTGTAGACTATCAAAGGCTTTTTGAAAATCGACGAAGGTGATAATAAGTGGCGATTGCCTTTCCACTGATTCTTCTATAATTGTTCTTAGTGTGAATATTTGATCAATACATGATCGTTTCGGCCTGAAACCCGCTTGTTCTTCTCTGATCTTTTCGTCAGCATGCAATTTAAGTCTTTCTAACATCATGCAACATAATAATTTTCCAGGTACTGATAATAGAGATATACCACGCCAGTTATTACAGTCTGATAGATCACCTTTCTTCGGTAACTTTACAATAATACTGTCTTTCCATTGTTGTGGTGGTTGTTCTTCTCTCCATACTTCATTTATAATATCTAAAATTCTCAAGAGGTTGTTGTCATTAACTGCTTTAATCATTTCCCCTGAAATTTCGTCAACTCCAGCAGCTTTAAAAATTTTTTAATCTTTTAACGGCTTGTTTGATCTCGTCCAGCGTGAATTCATCGCAAGTTATTGGCAAGGTGGTTGTGGATGTTTCATTATTAAAATCAGGTGTTACTGTTGGTGGATGTCTGTTTAGCACCTCCATGAAGTGCTCAGCCCATCTCTTCATTTGTTCTTTTTCTGTTGGTATTGAATTCCCTAATTTACCTTTAACAGGTGTTTCCATAGCAGTAGGCTGGTGACATAGTTGTTTTGTAATTTGATAAAGGCACCTACTATTACCAGTTCTTGCAGCATTTTCAGCTTCTACGGCCAGTTCATTGATGAAATGTCTTTTATCTCTTCGAGTTTTTTGTCTTCACTTCTTTATTTTGAAACTACCAAAGAGAGCAGAAACAGATAAAGAGCAAGCTAATGCTCTTGCTGAGTATTTCTATAAAGTCAGTGCAAAAAGTAGTGTAGGACAGGAAGAAAATGAGAGAAGAGAAAGACTTGGATACAGTTTTTAAAGGAACTACCAGACCAGATAGATGCAACAAACTATTTAGATGCTGATATAACAGAGGAAGAAGTAACTAGTGCAATAAAAGAGAAATCTAATACTGCCTCACGGCATGATTTACTTAGTTTTGAAATCCTTAAGAAAGTACCCAAAAAAAACTATAAACATAATAACTTCCCTTTATAACAAATCTGGAGCTTAGGAAAGATACCACAAGCATGGAAAGTAGCTATGATAGTACCCATCCTAAAACCCAATAAGGAAGCCTTAACATCACAACTATGCAAAATACTGGAAACTGTTGGTAACAAAAGGGTTAAAATCTACCTGGAAAAATATCAGTTATATTGCACAACACAATCAGGGTTTAGAGCAGACAGAAGTACAGTAGACCAGCTTGTAAGATGAGAACACGATGTAAAGCTAGGGTTCAAGAGGAAAGAGAAAACAGTTGCAGTCTTTTTGGATGTCGCTAGAGCATATGATGAATGCTGGAGAGATGGAGCTCTTTACAAAATTAAAAAAGATTGGCATTACAGGTAAAATCTATAAGTATTTAGAAAACATTTTACAGGACAGGTATTTTGCTGTGCTTCATAATTTTGAAAAAAAAAAAACCTTCGTCCCCGCTTAGTACTAAAATTTAGAAAATATCTAGGTAACATAATTTGGTTTCAACCGACATTTTCTATGCGTAAAAGCAGGTCCGTAAACAGTGTCTATCTGAATCAATGGAAACAATCAAAATGTAAAATTATTATTAAAATGTCGTAATTTACAACTCTACGTTTCTTTATTTTACTTAGCAATTTAAATTATTTAAACAGACACTAATGCTCTATGCGAAAATAAAAAAAATTGCTTTGATGTAGAATTTAAAAGTTATTATTACTTTTTATATCAAATTTAGGGAGCCGCGCTAGCGTAGTGGTTACCACATCGCTCTGGCGACCGGGTGATCCAGGATCAAACCCGGGTGACGGCATTTGAGGATTTTTCGTCGACCGGGATTTGGACTGGATTAACTCGAGACCTGGCGAGGACATTTGAAGGAGTGTCGTCGACCAGGGATTGGCGGCTCCTGAGCCGACCCAGCTGTAATTGGTACCTCTGAAATCGGAGAGTATTTGCCTGAATGGCGAGGGACACCTGTCTCTGTACAAGAAATAAAGGGATACTCACGTAAAATCAATGTCAGGTTAGACATAAATAATAACCTGATTTCGTATTAGCGGGCGTACGAAAAAAAAAAATGTACCAAATATTTCAAAGTATTTCGAAGGCTCATAACTGAAACAGACTGCAATATCTTTTGTAACAGAAGAGGGTCTTTATCTCATTGCTGAACCGAAGGGTCTTCTATAATTGTACATGTGCCAGTCTCAAACGGGGTGCACCTCGCCAAAGTAAGGCAATATTTCAGTTTTATTTTTATTTTTGGCCCTTAAAAAAATAAACTAGCTCAAAGCTAAAGAATAAACCAAAACGAAAGATCTTTATTTAGACATGTGTCCTATTATAACAGGCGTTATCCGTGTGCCTGGGCTGAATGGGTCGTGTCTCACCGAAATGAGAAACTTCTGTTTAAAAAATACAACTCAACACAATAACTTTGTCTTTTATATTTGAAGTATGTATGACAGAAAATAATAATCATGTTTTTTTTTCAAAAAGCAATAATGTATACATGTTTAAAAAGAACGTGCTACGAAAACGGTAGTAGGAACGTGAAAAAAGGATGAGTTGGAATATTCTTGGTGCGACAGGTCGGAAAGGGAAAATGTGTCTTATTAATTTGCTTCTTGCTAAAACTCGGAAGCAGAATAAAATTGCTTTTGCGATTCCATCATAAGAAATAAGAGTATTTTGGTAAAACTCGGAAGCAAATTGAAAAGCAAAAGTGAAATCACTCTTCTGGTAGAACCATAAGGAATAACAGTATTTTGTACGGCTTGCATTTGCAATTACTGTAAACAAGGCTCGAGGATAGTCACTTAAAGCGGTAGTCATAAACTTAAACGAAATATCATTTTCACTCGAATATCAAAATATTATAATTTTATTTTGACATTTCATAAGTTTCCTACACAGCTACTAGGAAAAACCCGCGCAACGCCGGGTCCTTACAGCTAGTATTTATGTATTTCGCTCAGGGTTCAACATATGATGCTAACTGTATTGATAACCCAACGCTCATTAAGCGGGTAATAATGGAAAACATGTTTATCTCCGTGTGTTTATGGTCTTTTTCGTCTTCCACATTCTCTGTCGGTGCGGTGTTAGTTCCTACACTGTATCATCATCATCATCATCATCATCATCACCATCATCATTATCATCACCATTTCCTCTTTATCAGCAATTAATGTACACAATAATGTGAAATAACAAGGCAGTGTTGTGAAAGAAATCTTTTAATTCGAACCGAATTATCTAATATATTTAAAGTCTAGTTATCCCAAGCCTATTTTGAGAGATGGCATACACATCATTGAATCTTATTCGACTTAGAAGCACGTATCCCTTACTGATAACTGATCAGATATCTGGCAGTGTCAATGCTACTTGTTGAGATTTAATGGTTCCACAAGTATTTCGTTCGACAGTTACGGGACTACTTTCAAAGTCTCTGCCTAACGCTGCGCGTTAATCTCACAACTACAAATTAACAACAGTGGATCTTCATCGTATCTTTTTAAAAGTCAATTATGGCACACAACAAATAATTGTTCGATCACGACTTGATGTATTCTTCCCACTTACATCGGGGTGGGAGTGGCTAAGAGGTATAGGTCCGCCTCGAATTCTAGAGCTACAGTTAAAAGTCCCATGGCAGTTGGACATCGTAAAGAGTAGGCCAATCGGGCCGCTGCCCAGGCAACATTTAAAAATAAGAAACCTACCCAGGACAAAAATATTTATAGAATGTGTGATTTCTATGTACACACGCTGGGATTCTCGCCGGTGCTACGAAGTTCGTGCACTGTGCTGAGATCTAAGGGAGGAGATCTGAGCACTGCTGGTGTTGTCCGTGTCCAATGAAGATAGCCCTTAAAACCAAACCGACAAACCGAGCCAAATCCCACTTACATCACTATCTTCCGTATGTTCATTCCTTTACTAATTTACCTTTTCGTTCCAAATAAAGCAAAAAGTCCACTTTTCAGATGGTGGCATTCCAGGAAGCCTGCTACACAGGAATCGTGCGATGTTGCAGTGGTGGTATTAGGAGCACTGTGTTTTACATTGGACATGCACACCATCATAGCTGGCAGACGCTGGAGCTGGGTTGGTCATGTCCTCAGAAGAGACCCCGATGCCATCACAAGAACAGCAATGCTTTGGACCCCTGAAGGAAAACGAAAGAGAGGCCGACCAAAAACAACCTGGCGGAGGACTGTGGAGGCTGGGATGCAGGGAATGAACCAGAGTTGGGGCACTATACGAAGGATGGCCACCGACGAAGAAAAGTGGAATCAATTTGTTGTTGCCCTACAAGACGCCACTAGGCGTGATGGCCACTGACTGCTGTGACGGTCGGCGGCTAAGGATCAAAGAAGAAGAAGAGTTTTACATTACGACATTATCATTACACTTTTTTTTTGTAATTTAACTTTTGATCTTTCCATTTTCAGTTTGCGAGTATTGTTTATATTGTGCGAAGTTGACTCATTGTTTAGTACATCCGCCAATTGATTAATGATCTAGACTCTCTTGGGATTACACGATTCTAATCATCCCTTCTCTCGGCGATGTTTTTCATTAGACCCTCGTTTGTTTCCTTAATCCTTCTCTCATGCGTGTTGTAACCTTTTGTTTTGACTTATTTTATGACTTCGGTTGTGGCGTGTGATCTGATATGTGATTTATTTTATGTTCTGACATGTTTTGACTTCAGTTCTGACTTTTGCTCTGACTTACTTTCTACGTTGTCTACTTACTTCTGGTTTGAACTATGTTTCTACTTATATTCTTACTTTTTTCAGACCAGTGGTTTGAGTCATGTTCTTTACTTATGTTCTGACTTATGTTCTGACTTATGTTCTTGATTGTATTTTGATTTATGCTCTCACTTACATTTCTACTTATGTTCTAAGTCATGTTCCGACGTATTATAACTTATGGTATGATTTATCCTCTTATATATGTTCTGACAAATGTTTTAACTTACCATGACTTATGTTCTTGTGTTCAGCCTCATGCTGCGACTTATGTTTTGAGTTATGTAATAATTTATGCTGTCACTTATGTTTTGACTTACACTCTTTGACTTGTCTTGTCACTTTTAATCTGACTACGATGGTATTGTACTTGAGATTGACAAACTTGATATGTAAAACACATTGCCATAGAAACAACCACTACATTCGTAAACCAAGTCAGATGATGCACGTTTCCTGATGTGATGGTCCCATATTCCATAAAAGGGAAAAAAATCAGAATGATTATGATGACAAATGGCTACCTGACGTATCAGGCAAGGGCTCAGTGTCTTTAGGGCACGTCTGATGAATTTCCTTTTAACTCATTGTTTTTTCTGTCACGAGTACTAAAGTTGTTATCCATATTTCCTTTTTTTTTGGGAGAATTAATGGATGAGATCAAAATTAAACAAATAAAACATGTTGGATATATAACGAAACATAAAACATTGTTGAAAACAATAATGAGCGGAAAATGTGAACTCATTTAACCAAGAGGGAGACAACGCTAAAACACGTTTTTTTTTAAAACGTTAAACGCAAACTAGCAAGAGCAAGACAGCGTTCTAAGTGGGGATATAATAACATCAAGGGATGGTCAGAAAAAGCCTATAAGAATGTATCGTTAAGAGACGGTCAGAAAAAGCCAATCAGAATGTATCATACAGAGATGGTAAGAAAAAGCCTATCAGAATGTATCATCAAGAGATGGTCAGAAAAAGCCTATCAGAATGTATCATACAGAGATGGTAAGAAAAAGCCTATCAGAATGTATCATCAAGAGATGGTCAGAAAAAGCCTTTCAGAATGTATCATCAAGAGACGGTAAGAAAAAGCCTATCAGAATGTATCATCAAGAGACGGTCAGAAAAAGCCTTTCAGAATGTATCATACAGAGATGGTAAGAAAAAGCCTATCAGAATGTATCATCAAGAGATGGTAAGAAAAAGCCTATCAGAATGTATCATCAAGAGATGGTAAGAAAAAGTACATCAGAATGTATCTTCAAGAGATGGTCAGAAAAAAAGCCTATCAGAATGTATCTTCAAGAGATGGTCAGAAAAAGTACATCAGAATGCATCTTCAAGAGATGGTAAGAAAAAGCCTTTCAGAATGTATCATCAAGAGATGGTAAGAAAAAGCCTATCATAATGTATCATCAAGAGATGGTCAGGAAAAGCCCATCAGAATGTATCTTCAAGAGATGGTCAGAAAAAGCCTATCAGAAGGTATCATCAAGAGATGGTAAGAAAAAGCCTATCAGAAGGTATCATCAAGATAAGAAGCAAAAGACTTTGGAAATCTCCTGCAGCTGACCTTCAATGCCGAAATGACGACCGATGTCTTTTGATATTTCTCTGACATGATGAAATTCTTGGGCAATAGCCACTGCTTCACATCCGTCTCATTTCATCAACTGAGGTAGCTTCTCTCGAACATTCCTTCCCTTCCGGTGTTCACCATGTCTCAAAAATATAAAGAGGACCTAATATTTTCCCCAAGTGTTGAAACTATTCGTTACGTGGTCAACACAACTTCTATATCTGCTATATTTTAATATAATACAATAAAAAATTGCTAACTTCCTTGTTCTATTTGTTTCACTATTAAATTTAAGTATTTTGAAATTATGTTCTATTTTTAGCCGATTTGACTCGTGATATCCTAAAGAAATGCTATATATGGCAATTTCTTTTTGGTGACAGCATCCAATTTTAAAATTAAAGTACAGAAATGGTAGTTTAGTTGTATTACTTGTTAATTATGATATAAATGACTGGTGGCTGTTGTTTTTATCTTTTATAACCAAATACGAAACAATTAAATACAAATTGCCTGGTTAAGAAATAGCTGAGCGTAGCAAGTAAATTGATATAAATAAGGACAGGTATTTTATTTTCAGTAAACTGGCAATAGTTTAATGTAAAGATGGTTTTTCATTTATTATGTTCTCCAATTTTATTATAATATTTCCAAACCTTTAAAAATATCCATGAAAATATATGTGCTGTTTTTATTAACTTTTCAGGTCATGTGGTGTTGACGTTTGCTAAAGCTGACGCTGGGTATCTGACGACACATCCGGTTGACCTTCTAGATGAATAAATTCGCAGTTAACTTCTGCTAATGTTCATTTTTATTATTTTTCTTTTAAATGCTGCCCAAATTATTAAAGATATCAAAAGAATTTCCGTCTAACTACAGACAGCCTTTGTTATGATATTGTTCCATGTTTATTCTCTATTGATTCTACGTCTCTTTGAATTTACGTATTTGTTATATGACAATTTTATTGATATTTTTCAGAAAACACTCCCACACTTCCTGTCGATCAACGAACCTAGACACGCATTTAAAACACCTGGTCATGCAACGGAATAAATTTCAATCAATCACAAATGTATTGAAAGTTCTTATTTGATCCTATTAATATTCCTATGTGAAACACGTAAAAGTATCTGACGTAGGAAGCCAACAATTAAAATAGCTGTACAAACTCAAAATAGTCATGGTCCCTTTATTTAAAAAAAAAACAGTCACATGATATGTAAACATTCTAACGTGGGTGTTAGCTTCAAAGGAAATGATCACTTTGTATGTTTGTTTCGGATTGGCAACTAATAAAGGAATGAGATGCAATAGTAAACATTATTGAAAACATGGAAACTAAAAACAATCACAGCATGTGAATTACAACGCATTTCCAGTATCCAGAACGGTTGAAGAATGGGCTACCGTGTTGCTGAAGTTGTTGAGAAGCGTGATTGTGAACCCTGGCCTAATGGGACTTTAAGAGAAGAAGAGAAATGGAGGATCTCTAAAAATGAAATAAGAGAACGGAAGGATCTCTAAGAATGAAATAAGAGAACTGAAGGATCACTAGTGGAGAAAGATTAGTCAGAAAAGATTGCAAATAATGAATGAAGAAAAGTATACAATGACTAACAATGAAATAAGAGAAGTGAATTATCACTGACAATAAAAGGAGAGAGAGAGAGAATCAAATATAAAACAGTAAGAGAAAATGTGCCGCTGTATCTTAATGGCATGTACTCAGACACAATGAAAGTTATGGGTTGGACATTTTGTCCATATGAAAACTGACCAGTTACCGATAGTCAAGAGACTTATAATATCCTCGAATGTTATAGTTGTTGTTGTTGGATTATTACATCTGGTCCCAACCAAGGAGGAAGAAGCCCGTGACTGTGGTGGATTTTGATGTTAATTGGTAAAATGTGAATTTTATGCAGATGTGAGGTCGAGCTGTGAAGGCCCCTGAGTCTAACAGATAATAGGGTTTGTGTTTTCAGGGAACCTTTCTGCTACCACCCTACGACCTCAACCTGCGACGTATTTTATCCTAAGTATAATAATGGTGTATGTCTGTTATCTGGCTAGTGTCTAGGGTAATGTGAAATGTGCTGTAATAAAATGACAACAAATACACCTAAGAACTCTATGAAAAGTAATTAACAACACCCAGATTTAAGTTTTAAATGTGAAATCTGTTTTTACAATTTATTGTTTCAGTATCACAATTTTGTGTATACTGGAATATTGAAACTCAAAATGATAATTCAAAGTATTTACATAAAATTGATTCAATTTATAACTGAGTATATTATTTTTTACAACTGTAATTAAATTTGTCAATCTGGAACAGTGTCAATTTACTCTTGCTCCTATGAATGGGTAATGATTGAAAGAACGTCTGTCTTCATCATAATCTGAATGATGTAATACACATTTGGGAAATGAAAGTAGTTGAGTTTGATATATCAAGTACCCGGAGACGATTTCTTAACTTAGTGTTTTCTGGTATACAGGATGAATTATGTTCACATCACCAGCTTCCACTGCCAAGTCAGGATTCTGCTCTTGAAATATAACAAGGAGGCACACAGTCGATACTGCCTCAATTCTTTAGATGCAGAAGTATATACAGGTATAGGTTGACCTGGGCTCACTTTGAGTCATAGATGAAACCCTGGAACGATATAAATGCGTCCTACTCAACCTCTGATATACTCTCTCTTTCCCTAACTAATAAACATTTTCAATCATTTTCAGACTCAGCATGGTAACTAAACAATTAGTTAGCGTTCTTAATTGGTTTGTTACCATATTCATGGTCAAATAAACTTCAAACTATAGTTTGACACTTTCCTTGACAAAGGAAACATTTTAAGTTAATAATATCAAGTCATGTACAATCACGGTGACTTGCTGAAGACGACGGCCAGTCTTATGTCATAATACTGTACAACAATTTCCTCATTAATATTTTAATTTTACTTTCTCCCAAAATGTCAGAAAGCCTGTCTTGCTTTTCTACAACATGCTAATATATTTCCTAACAACTCTGTGAAACAACACAAAGTTTGGTGTTGACTTCCCTCTAGATAAACTTTTACCCACATAATTTTCATACATATTCAATAATACATACATAATAATAATAATGCTAATATAAATGTTTTCTTTCTTACCGCATCAGAGAAATATTAACACTAATAAGTTTGATTTGCGATAAATATGGTCAAATCCAGATCGCTTGCTGGTGCGGATCAGCAAAACAAGATCGTACTAATATCTTGTCTTCACACAACTTTAGTGTAATACAAATTGTTTCAAGTGGCGACTACCACTACCTTGAAACTAGTTTTATTCCTCCGTTAGTATATTAGACTCCAGCCAATCAGGGACTGTTAGGCTTCTAGCGTCCTTTTTTTCAAAACTGAACTTAATTTTCAAATCTTGGACTACCCTACCCTTTCCCAATATCTGTCAAGCTGAGAAAGATGTAGTCTGTTAGTCCATCTGTTTTCTGTCAATATCTCCTTTATTTTTTGAGTAGTTCAAATTCTGATAAATAATTATTGATCCCGTTGCTGTCTGTCACACAGTGCTTATATTTTTATACGTTTATTTATTATATTTACTATTATCGTTTTTCTTCTTCATTTCTTCAAATAACATATTTTCCTATCTACGGTAAGATACATTAACACTTTACTCTTCTATTACCCAATTAATGTCATTGTATTCGTCACTGTCTTTTATTTTAGCATATAAGAAAATTATCTAAGTTTTTCTTCTATCTAACCTTCTATGTCCCGCTTGGGTGCCAATTTCAAATTATGTAAACAACAAAATCGAGACACTACCAACTATGCTCCTTTTCTTCCCCTCTCGTACTATATTTTCAAAAAATGTCCACATTAAATCGTAATTTTTTTCTTTAACTGTCGTTCTCATTCAGAACGAAACAGCGCTTTTGTAGTACGTCATAACAATTCGACCACGCGTTTGCTGTATGTTACCTTATAGTTACTTTTTAGCCCGAAATACACTGGTGTGTGTGTTTATATATTCTGGCGTGTCCAACAGCGTGGATATAGAACTGCGTGTCGAGTGAAGAGGGGTTTTGCAAGGCGGCTTTAATATTGGCGTTAATTCTTACTGTAGTTTCGTTCTACACTTCTGGAAAATGTCCGAATTTCTACTATTAGTGGCGTTAAAGTTAAAATCTTACGTTAATTCAGAACGGCAGTTTGGTGTCGCAGTTCTGGCACATGTTAATTGTAAGTCTCAAGGACGAAACTAGGAAAGCGTGTAAGATTTGACGGCGGGATCATTTTCTAAGCATTACTACTGTATAAAATTCAGCGCTCTACTGGCATAGAGGACGACGATAGGCAAACACACATGGGCGGGTTTCTTTATTATCATAGGAGTAAAACCTTACTGAATTTAGCGATTGTTTCACAGATTTCGCTACAGTGACATACTGTGCATTCTCCACCATCCAAGGAGTCTCTCCAGATATGCAGAACTAAAACACTGTGCTATGGTTCTTGGCTCTCCCAAGGAATTTTCACGTCCTACACAGAGCCACTTCTATCATGGGCCACTAGTGAGATCATCCTGCATGCAACCAACCAGATAAAAGCCAGAGTTACATCTGGGGCGCAAGTGACTCCTCGAAATTTTGTGTGCAATCTGGTTCTCAACGCGTTTCACCTCAAGAGAAATACCCTCGGACAGTAATGGCATGTCACATTCATAGACAAAGTAGAACGAAAAGTCTTGAATGACACTTTCATGAAGCTAGATTGCGGCACACGATACAATCAAATATACCGCTAGAATTTCACAACAATGCGAACATGGTACAAGGAGAAAAATATGGAAGAAGATGCTCGAATGCCTAACATCATCATCATTTCGATCCTCATGGAGCATAAAACCAATCATGCATCTGGCCCAAACGCAGGAAACGTGCACTGAATTATTATGAGTAAATGTTATGGAGGGATACATTGAAAGCGGACGGGCTAGATTATCAGAATAATATTGATTGGAATGACACATAGAGATTGCATTTTAAAAGAACCATCAAAAGCCGCACCTCAAAAAATGTGCCGCATTGCATAATCAGTACGAGAAAGTGAAAATATTGGAAGTCGGTTGTAGCCCATTGTTGTATAGAGACGACGCGTCATCTGACCTCATTCAAAACAATTTTGATAATTAATATTCTAGCCACATACATAGCGGTCGTAAATTTTTGACACCAGCTATGAAGCAATCAATAACGATTTCTTCAGGAGAACAATTTAATCTTCCATGTCAAGAAAGCTACGTAAGAGCCATTTAGCCAGATTTCTCCACACACCAGATATCACTGTGTCATTTTGGCTGCGTTATGACCATTTAACTTAATAATATTCTTAATAGCCACCTTAAATCACCAAACGGCTCCTTTAATATGAAGAACGTAAGGAAACTGGAAGTCGACCTGTTTATTGGTTGGAACTCTTAGAAACATAAAACGTCACGGGATGATAAAGTACAATATGAAAAGTCTTTGCAATTCGCCCGAAGTGTGTCATGGCCTCTGGTTGTGTTACCAATATTTTTTCGGTTATTAGTTTAATTGACCAAAAAACTTTTTTGTTTTGATTCGAAGTTGGCGATAAAAGTATTTTGATCTTGTTACAGCATCACAAAAGCTGATATCACGTTGGCACCGTAAGTTATGTATCTTGCACACACAAAAAAAAAACACTAATTTTGTTAAAAATTATCACTGAATCTTGATTTTCCACATAAAAAAAGTAGTCGATTGTCGTGGAACATTTTGATTCGAAGATAATTTGGCTTGGTATAGGACTGTGCTTTCCTAAACAGCATTTTGCATTGTTACATGCATGTCGAAACGCGTTCTGCATATACGCTATGGCTTGAAATCAAACTGACAGTCTAGGCTAAAAATAAACTATGATTTACTTGGAAACAACACGAAAATGCGTATTGATATTTCGTATTAACAGTAAGTGTGAATCTTGTCCTCACACTGACACCAAAACTTATATGTTAGATGCAGTAGAATTTTGTTAAAAATTATAGTAACTGAATCTTGACAAATTTGCTCCACATGGTAGATAAAAAAAAATGAAAGTAACTACGATTAGTCGAGAAAAAGTACTGCCAGGGTTGCTAATAGAGACAGATAGGAAAGCTGCTTTTAATTGTAAACATAGGGGCTTATTGGTTAGAACTCCCGATAATGGCAAAAAGAGCGTCAGTTCACTGTCAAATAATTGGAGAAAAATGCGTTGAAAGCCAGTGCAATTATTCTTTGAAACTGGAACGACAGCAGATCGACTTTGCTATTCAGGTAATTTGTTCTCAAATTTCTTAATTGTGGTAAGCGCAGATTTTGAATATATACTATTTAATTGATGATGGACTAGAAAATTGCTCCAACTGCACAGAACTTATTGAAGTTAAATGACAACATGGAATTCAGGTAGTGTGATGTATTATTGTATGGAAGAACATAATTGGAAGTGCAGACGTTGTACACATTAGGGACAGGAAAACTGGTGAAAGCTGTGTCATGAGAAGATATTTGTGGGCCTACCGCGCTGAACATTGTCTGTCCTGTATTGTCGTAAAATATGGAAATATAACCTAACTTAGTTCTGAAGGGGCATGACCACCTTATTGTTTCAGGGACAGTGGTCCTCAAAGTTAGAGCAGCCGTCAGGTACAATCCGGAGGCAGAGAATATGCCTGGGAGAGAACGACCAGATGAGTATGCTGACCTTACGAGCATTGGAGTCTGTTCCTGTCAGCCATCTCAAAGTTAAGAGGTGTAAACAGTGACGACGACCCCTCTTAGAATTGAAAATTCTTGATAGGAAAGTGAAATGACCTTATTTCCATCAAAGACAGACTAGAAATGTGATGAGGAGCAACAACCACATAGCTTGAACATCCAGTATTTCCGCAAAGACTCCACACAGCGATTACATGACACAGTTGTTAATAACATACCCTTTGTATAATGTGTAAATATTTCATATAATTATAGTGATTGGGATTCCTGATTCCTTTGACATTGGATGACTACATAATACATAAATTTTTCACTCGCCATAAAGTTGTTGAGGTTTGTGAGAGGTCCGATGTTGTTACACCATAGGTGTTTAGCTGGCTGTTTAATTATTGTGTAATCATTACATCACTTCATAATTTTTCCATTATTCCAGAATAACACTGAGGTTGACATACACGGATAGATACCTCTCAGATCAGTACACTGCCCATCTGTATTTTACTGATGGCACAATAAGACGACTGACATACTTCATGTCGTATCCTGATTGAAGGTATACGGATAGACTCTTTCCTGTCCATCTATCCTGATGGTACACTCCGAGTGACTCTTTCCTGTCCATCTATCCTAATGGTACACTCCGATTAACTCTCTCTTGTCCATCTGTCCTGATAGCACACTCCGATTGACTCTCTCTTGTCCATCTGTCCTGATGGCACACTCCGATTGATTCTTTCCTGTCCATCTTTCCTGATGATACACTCTGATAAACTCTTTCCTGTCCATCTTTCAAAGTTATTTTTCTACTTATAGCGCTCTCTTACTCTTGCAGGTTTGACACTCAACTCATCCCTCCACTGTGGTTTTCAGTGATGCCTTTTATCTTTCTTTATTGTTCTGCCTGCCTTTGATGTTATTCATAATCTTTATTTTCATTTTTTGCTTTTCTAACATTTCTTTATTTTGTTGTTCTTCTGTTTCCATGAGTTGTACATCTTACTTCTAGACATATTCATATTTGATCATCAAAGTTACCCCAAGGAGCCAAGACCATCAACAAAAGCCAGCATATTCCTCGTGTCCCACGCCATCAGTTTCAGGTCTTTTCATTTCTTCTTCGTTCCTTTAATTTATATCTTCTGTTTTCTATCTCATGTGTTCTTTGGTCTACAAAACCTTTGGACTCTACGGATTTCAGAACAACGACTACCCTGCAATGCTATCTGCTTGTTTCTTCAATGTGTGTCCCATCCATTACCTACGTATTCTTCCCGTCTCATGTTCTACTGACACTTTTCTGGATCTATTGATCAGTTCCACATTGATTGTCCTACCATACCACTTCAATCCTTCCATTCTCCGCAAGCATCCATTTATGGACGTATGTAACTTCTTGGTTATGGTTTATTTCTCTCCAATTTTTATGTTTTTTTTTTTTGCATCTCACTCTACTTCTCTTACGCCGAGAATTCCACAATAACAACTACCTTGTAACTGTTCCTTTTTTATTTTGCTTTGCCTTTACTAGCTTTGCCATTTTTACTTCATCCATTGCTCTCCTTGTAATAACATGCATTCTTTCATCACCTTCATATTCGTTATTGGTAATCATTCCAAAGAGCTTCAAATTTACAGAGTTGTTAGAACGCTGGTCTCTCGCGGCGAAGGTACCAGCCTACACAGATGTCAATGGGTACATGAATTTGCTCTTGAGTTAAGGAAGGAAAAGACAGCGAGAAATGGAACTGGACATCTCACCTCTCGATGCTGGACACTAGTATAGTGAAGTATCTAACATTTCACTCCCCAAAGGCTGTATAAATTTTCCTTGTAATCTGTCTGAACAATTCTACTCATCATTACTTTTAATTTCACAACGGATTGGGTTATTATCTGTTCAACAAGTTGGGGATGGAAACTGCAGGTGAGTGTGGCTGTGGTACCGGTGGAATGGCGGCTGAGTGTCTGCTGTATGGGTGCTGTGGTAAAGTACAGTGATACAGCGATAAAATCATAAATTATATATATTAAAGTCAAAATAATAGCAGTAGAAATAAAATTAGTAAAGTTGTAACGCGTCTTCTTCCCCGCGCCAGAAAACGCATTGATTTAAGCAGGACAGAACATAGTAAGAAATCGTTGGTAGTATTAGCATTTATAACGCGCCCGTCAAGGGTTAACGATAAAAATTTGAAAAATCTACTAGCGTAGTGGTTCCAGGAAAGATAGAAAGAATAAAACACACGAACGCATAAGATTGAGAGAGCGGACACCTGCTGCCGGCTTGTCAAGTGTTAGATGTTTGAATTAGCTACTCAGGCCAACAGTGCGAGACGATGTCGCAAGTTTGAAAATTTAAAAATACCCCGCTAGTCCAATACATTTCTAACCACAGACACTGTGGAAAAAATATATATACACACACGCATAATTACTTCCTATCGGGAAAAAGGAAGATCTGAGGCGATTTTTGTAACATTCAAGTAGTTGAAACTTAGAAAACAACGAACACCAAAATGGAAAATATATTTAATTCTTTATTAATAGGTTTATGATCACAAAAGTTAGCTAGTCTAAGAGCTGGTCTTGTCCTGATGGGTAATATGCTTTCGAACAAAAAATCCAACAGATACAAATAAAGTTATAGACAAAAGACGGTATTTGTTCGTACAGACAGACCAACACATGTTCGTTTGGACTTGCACTAACGGTGACATTTTTTGACGTGTCCTTGAAAAAGGCAAGAAAGGGTACAAGTAGTCTGTTGTGTGAAGGGGAAGACAAGGAGGAAAAAAATTATGGGATGGCTCAAACTGAATATTTTTGTAAGTGTTAGGCCAAAACCAAGTGTATTTTTGGTGAATGCCAAGTTCGGACGGACAGACCGACAGAAGTACACTAACATTGGACCGAAATTGGACCTTCGATTTAAAAATTCGAATGGGAAATCTTAGTAGTAGATCCTATTGGTCAAAAGTTTTCATAATATTGAGTACATTCAAAGGCTTGACGCAATTTGTAGAAGATAGTCCCGAGAGCAGGACGTTGTGTATTTCTGGAAAAAAGTGATTAGCCTTATTAAAGCAAATATATATGAAAGTATAGGCATCACAGTTCAGCCAGCAGTATATCTGGAATCTGTTATTCAACGTACCTGTGTTTTTTCATTGAATTTCTGGGTTTTATCTGGCACTAGTCCGGTGCTAGATTTCTATGAGAAAGCCGTTGAGAAGTTTGGGAGTCCAACAGTGATAGGGGTCGCCAGTATCCCCCCTATTACTTTTGGAGCAGTGGTCATTCAGCAGAAAGAATTCAGACAGTTCCAGTGGGCCAGATAAGTGAAATATCTGGTACCCTAACAGTACATCAGCTATAAGAGCAGCATACCCCTGTATTCAAGAAATAAAATATTTCCCTAGTGAAATTAACAGTGACAGTGTATTTTAAAGAGACTGGGAGTGATTAAAGAATCCCAAACAGCCATCCAGTGTTAGAAACCAGTAATAGACAGATTTTAGTAACACTATTAATATAATTTAACATTATTTGTTTGGACACTTGTCCCTGTGGGTCTAAAATTCACATTTTGTATATATCTTGAATTCTTTTCATTTTTAAAGTCCTGACCAGAAGAATATTAGGTTCAGGACCAATAAATCATACAGAAAATTATTAATTGTACAAATTTATCCGAGGTGTTATTTCCTTTAATCTTAGACCTTAATACTTGTTTGTGTAGAGGTGTATTATTGTTAAAGTACCATCACACCACACTTGCATATCCCTAGACATTAGACGTAGCTATCATTCATACTAGTCAAGAATAAGTCTGCTTGAGGCCATAAGGTGGTAGCAGAAAGGTACCCTGATACTCAACCCTAAATTTGTTAGAATCAGGGACCTTCTCATCTGGCCTCATTCAGTACATTAAGGAAAAATATCAACATCATTTCATAACATCAAAACCCACCACGATAAATTGGTAGGCTTGTCCGGGATTTGAACTTCCCCTAGCACCACATAAATTAGGGTCTCTTCTTCCGGGATTTGAACTTGTTAGTTGTTTAGTAATTTAAATATTGTAGCACTAGTGTCCCCAAACGTTATAAAAGTATTTAAAAGGGAAAATAAAAGCTTATGGACTGTTAAGAGCCAGTAATTAGTTAATTAATTGGCTAATTAGTTGGTTAGTGTTAGTACTCTGTTAATTAAGAGTTTGGAAAATTATATTAGATCATTGTAAAGATTGATATTATGGCAGACCTAGCAAAGTTCAGATCTGCTGCTGTGCTGGCTGCAAAAGAGATCAATATGGATGGACCAGAGCTGAATATGGATGGACCAGAGCTGGTTCAGTTTGTCACTTCAGAGGTGGATAAATTTATTGCACGAGAAGA